>JAUBOD010000169.1:250104-263733 GCA_032353885.1 Nothura maculosa
GGGAAGGGAAGGGAAGGGAAGGGAAGGGAAGGGAAGGGAAGGGAAGGGAAGAGAAGGGAAGGGAAGGGAAGGGAAAATAAATGTTAGCAAAGAAGCAGTCAATAGCATAGAGCATTCCTGGTGTTTTATTTTAAGTATTTGAGATTGATCTTTAAAAATTACATTTATTAATTTAACTGTGACAGTTTCCTCTTGCATCTTGGATCTGCCTCCTTGTCAGATCATAATGGAAGGTTGCTGCTTTGGGAATGACAGGAAAAGACAATGCTGCTAATGCTACTTTAAAATTCAAAGGTGACAGGGCAGGAGAAAGGAACAAGCTTTTACAGCAATAACAAGCATGTTGTGAATCAAGAAAGAGTCTAGCGAGGAGATATGTTATCTAGAAAAAGTCAGAGGTGGTTCAAATCAACAACCTTGACTTTGTGAAGTCAAACATCATGAAACTTCCATAATCTGAGGAAATGATCACCTGGAAATAAGTAACCAAAAACATCATTATTTTTTATCTTAGAAGCTGATGTACATACTAAGAATGTAATTTTCACACAACCTTATTTTCCATCTTTTTTTAAAGGTACATCCTATAAATAAACAAGGAAACAACACATTTCTCTAGTTCACAATGAACACATCATATTGAATGACACATCAAGGTAGTATTCACATAGTAGAGGCAAAACAATTACAGCATTTTACATAAAATGAATAAGGAAGATTGTGAAGAAGAGAGGTCACAGCATTCTTAGCTTCCATGCCCGTGTGATATATGATCATAGTAGTGGCCCTTGTGTGGCCTAGGCTGTTTCAGAATTTATCCAGAAGGAAATCTATAGAGCGTCATTAAAAGGAGGAAGCAAAACTAGGTGAAACATTAAGGTGTTTTAAAGCTTCTATGGGAATTTTACTTTGTGGAAGTACTTACATATATCTACCTGAAAATTCCTTAGAGAATTTTATCAACATTTCTTTCCCTTTCCCTTTCAGCTGAAATTGACATCAACTCACAAAGCCTTCCATTACTTGACACAGGAAACAAATGTATTGACATGATTAGCGGTGTTTTGAACACCAGTTCTCAGAAGAAAGAGGATCTACAGACTACAACATTAATCTGTTAAGCCATCAAGTCTGAGTCTTTTTCTGCCTTTCTCAGACATAGAGACTCTTAAGTTGAATAATTGTCATTTTCCAGCTTTCAGTGAGGCCAGAAATCACTAAAGATCTCATTTAAAATTTCTGTTCTAGTTCTCAAGCAAATTTACAGCAGAGGTCAGCCCTTTTGCAAGATTTCTGGAGGGAATTCTTCATCATAAAAGATCTTTTTCCGCATTATAGTTTAAACTCTCTCCCATCATTTTTTCTTGTCATTTCACCCATCTTATTATGACCTTCACAGGATGAAAGAATAATACCAACCATGCCTTTTCTCTGAGTATTGTGCTTCTCAGTATATTATGTAGTTAATATTGATTATAAATCACAGGGAACTCAATGTCTTCCTACTTCCGTACCTCTCCATGACAACCATTGTCACACTTGGAAATAGTACTATTTTGATATTTCTTTTACAGAAAGATTGTGATTTACATTCAGCTGTATTCTTTAAAGTATAATGAAAGTAGCAATGAAACTTTTCCTCAATATATGAAAATATATGTTTAAAAAAGGTTTTCTTATTAAAA
This sequence comes from Nothura maculosa, assembly GCA_032353885.1. Classification (NCBI taxonomy): domain Eukaryota; kingdom Metazoa; phylum Chordata; class Aves; order Tinamiformes; family Tinamidae; genus Nothura; species Nothura maculosa. The sequence goes on from JAUBOD010000169.1 coordinate 251,790, forward strand.
CAGACCAGTTAGTTCACATTAATTATCCTAATAATTTAATTTGTATTGATAATAGTGGATATGGCAAAGGCAGACATATTGTTAACTTCTTTGCCTGTCAAGAAACTGAATAAAATTATTTCTCAGGACTCACTAAGAATGATCCATTTTTCACATCAGTTTTGTTTCAGTATTGGTAAAAACTACCAGGTAAGGTGCACAGTTTCAACCAGAACTGAGCTATGATCTTCAAACTGTGATTATGTAAGCAATGGAACATCAGTTCTGAACAAAAATATTTGATTTTATGCATTGATTCCTAATCTAGTTTTAATTCTTTTTAATGCTTTTGTTATTTTAGAAACCTCATTTGTTTATATTGAACAGAAATCAAGTTCTGTCTGTTTTTCAGTCTTTCCTTAGGCAATGTGTAGCACAAAATAATTTTTGCCATTCTCCTTAGAACCTCAGATTCTAACTAAAAAAACACTATACAGATGCATATAAAGACAAAATGATAGTATGTGTATAGTGTGCCCACCATAAAGAGAATGTAAAGAGAGTCAGTAAACAGTAAAGAGAGTTAACAACTGAAACTGCACCAGTTTTCTAAAGCAATTTCACTTTTCTGCAATATGCAAACATATATCAAAATATACATAGGCTGAAGCCACTTACAAAGTCCTCTATCTAGACTCTATCTAGACTGAAAAAGAATACAGGTTGCTTTTCCACTTCTGACATAGACTAGTCTGAAACCAGAGACTGGAGCAGTATTTCAGAAGCAAGATAGTAATTAAAATATGACTATCCTGAGTTGCCTTTTGGGATTTGTCTGATTCAGAAATTCTGATCAGTGATGACCAATCTCCTTCTTGGCTGCAGTTTCTGTTCAAAGTGTAGTATGGTCTGGCAGCTTACATTTTGCTCTATAAAATGTATTTGTAGTACCTAAAAATTGGCTATTGGAAGAACGAAGTATTAGAGCTTTCATTTGAAATACACTATTTACACAACTTTGCACAGATTGCTTCTTATTATTCACTTTTTGCAGCTGTTTCTGTTTGATTGTCACATTTCATCATTTTTTATCTTTCTTACTTCATATTCTGCCATGAGACAGGCTATTCCCTCGTACCCCCAGGCCATTCACACCACTTCGAATGAAAGAGAGGTTCTACATCAGTACAGAAACTTTCTGTATTTCAGAGATGGAAGTTGAACCACTTGCACACCTCTTTTTTTTTCAGAAAAAAAGTTGTCAAATAATGACTCTCACAAACACATTCAAAATTGGTTTACAACATATTTTGCAAAAGAGTGTTTCTGTCATAATATCTACAATGATCTGCAATCATTAGAGTGTCATGCTAGCTTGTTAAAAGAGACAATAAAATACCCTGGAAGGCCAAAAACCACTAGCCTTTAGTTAGTTGATATTATTTACCTTATTTACCTTACCTATGTTATCTTTGTGATAACAACATCCACTATTAATCGGCACAATTGTCATAGGGATAGGCTTATCAATGAATTAATAGCAGCTAAATGCTATACTGCTTGTCCCCCCGCCAATATATATATATATATATATATATATAAAATGATATAAAATAAAATAAAATGGTCTACTGTTACTTCTCCCTGAATGCACAGGGTAGGTCTCAACCTTGCAAGGGATTGACATATGCTTGTGTTTCTATACCCAGAATGTAGAAGGAAACTCTTAACCTTATAAGGAATTACTTTAATGCAGCATCCCAGGCTAATTGGAGTGGAGGCACACCCATTGTCCAACTGGTGGAGTTGGTCAGATGTCAATCCCAACTCCTACTCAACTCATAAACTCATAAATGTTAGACTCTGTCTTTTATACCTTTAGGAAAGGAGTATGTGACTGTACTGTGCTCATCCTTATAAGGTGATCCTTCCAGAATCTTCAAGCGAGTTTCAAAAGATTATTCAAAGGCTTGTTGCACTATCATTGAAATGGATTTCAGTTCTTTATTGGATGTTTAGCAAGTGTATCAATTATTTAGCCAGTTGGCTACTGTTTGCAAATTTTAGCAAAGCGAGGCAGCCCTGCCTCAACAAGACTTCTCACTTCTCAATACTCTTGTTGTGCTCAAAGTACCCAAAGTTTCTCTACAGATTTTCTACCATGTTGGCAGAATTCATGCAATTCAGTGGTTGTTAACTATTTACTAACCCATCATCCAGTCGAATAAAGAGGTGAGTTTACTGCAGTGAGTCCAAAAAATGTCTATAAAGATGAAAATTGGAGACTCCCATGCTGAGAGTTTTGGGACAGTTCAGTCCAGAGAAGAGTGAGGATCTTATCAATGCATATAATTATCTGCAGGGAGGATGTACAGAGGATTGGACCAGACTTATTTTTTCCAGTGGTGTTCAGTGACATAATGAGAGGCAATGGGCACAAACTGAAACACAGGAAATTTCAGAAATGGAAAAAACTTGTTTTCTGTAAGAGTAACAGAGTCCTGAAACATTGCCAAGAAAGGTTGTAGAGTACCCCTCTGTGGTGTTATTCAAAGTCTATCTGAACATAGTATTGAACTGCTTGTTCTAGATAACCCTGCTTGGACAGGGAAGGTTGAGCAGATGATCTCCAAAGGTCCCTCCAAAGCTCAACTACTCTCTGATTCTGGGGTGGAGCATACTATAATCGTTGACATAAAACTGACTTCTGTGTTTATTCATTGATCAATCATGGTAAATGAAACAAATTTTAATTCCTCTGCAAGAAACAATGAGCATTTTCTATATCTCTACAGCTATGACCGTAGTACCATAGAATGTTTCATTCTATTTTTCCTAATCAATCAGAATAGTAACTTAAGAATAGTAAGTTTAAATCACAGAATCACAGAATCACAGAATGGTTAAGGTTGGAAGGGACCTCTAGAAATCATATTCCAATCACCCTGCTCCAGCAGGGATGCCAAAAGCATGTAGCACAGAGTGTCATCTAGGCAGGCCTTGAAGACCTCCACACAAGGAGACTCCACAACATCCCTAGGCAGCCTGTTCCAGACCTCTGGCCCTCGTGGTGAAAAAGTTCTTCCTCACCTGGAGATGGAACTTCAACTTTTATCCATTGCACCTTGTCCTATCACTGACCACAACTGAGAAGAATTTGGCCCCTTCCTCCCTAGATTCTCCTCTCAGTTATTTGTATATGTTGATAAGATCCCTCTCAACTTCCTCTTCTCCAGGGAAAACAGGCCCGAATCACTCAATCTTTCCTCATATGATAGATGCTCCACTTCCTTAATGATCTTGGTTGCCCTCCACTGGACCATCTCTAGAAACTCTACGTCCCTCTTGCACTGGGGAGCCCAGAATTGCCCTCAGTACTCCAGATGTGGCCTCACCAGAGCTGAGTAGAGGGGAAGGATCCCCTCCCTCGACCTGTTGGCAACACTCCTCCTGATGCAGGCCAGGATCCCATTGGCCTTCTTGCCCATGAGAGCACACTACTGGCTCATGGTTAACTCGTCAACCAAGACTCTGCCCTTGTCCTTGTTGAACCTCATGAGGTTCCTATCTGCCAAACTCTCCAGCCTGTCCAGGTCCCTCTGAATGGCAGCACAGCTGTCTGGAGTGTCAGCCACTCCACCCAGCTTGGTATCATCCACAGATTTGCTCAGGGTGCACTCTGTGCCCTTGTCCAAGTCATTAATGAACAAGTTGAACAACAGTGGGCTTGGTAGTGATACCTGGAGGACACCACTGGCCACAGGCCTCCAACTGGACTCAGTCTTATTTATAACCACCCTCCAAGCTCTGCCATCCAGACAGTTCTCAACCCACCTCACTGTCCACCTGTCTAGTACACACTTCCAGAGCTTTCCTATGAGGATATCATGGGAGATGGTGATGAAGGCCCTTGTGAAGTCAAGGTAGACAAAATCCACAGCTCTCCCCTCATCCATCTGGCCAGTCATCCCATCATAGAAGGCCATCAGGTTCACAAACTTGAGTAAATTAATTAATTAAATGTTAAAAAAAATTAATTTATGAATTCACATCCTCAAGAGGAAGAAGACAGAACATTCAATTAGATAGTAGATCAGATCCTCGGTACTATAATGCATAAAAACTTTCCATAAATTCATATTATCTGAAAATGTTGCTGTGTCATCTACGTAGAAAAGCATCAAGAATATTTAAATTTCATTAGGATCACTTTTGAAGGGTTAAGTTTTCATCCAAACTAATATATTTGATTTCTCAGTGAGTCAGTAATGCCATGGATGGAAGAAGAATGACTTGGCAGAACTTATAGGATTAGAGTTCAGGAAGAAGTAAGAGGAAGAAGTCAAACTGGAGACAAAGAAAATTCTTCAAAGTTCACAGGTGATGGATTTAATACACTTATTTGGTGAATAAAAATCGGATCTCTGGACTCTAATGAGTGGATATAAAATGTATTTTCATCAAAATTTTCTTCCCTGTGGTAAGAGATGAAGAGATAATATATGACAGCTACCACAATTTGAGAGTATTTTAGAAGTTCTTAAATTAACTGCAGTGTTTATAAAGAAATTAAGATGTGCTATGAGATACTTTCCAAAAAAGTTGGATGACTGTTTGTAAAATGTTGTGTGAGTGGTTGAGAGTGTTGAAAGTATTCCATGGAGGTTGAGTTCAGGCAAATTTTTATTTCTCATATTTCTGGTGAAGTTTTGCTGAATGCTACAATTTTCATTTCTTGTTTTGAAAAGGAAAATATTTCAATGCACTTCTAAGGTGTGACTTGTGCCAATAACAAAAAAGGGAGTTGTTTGAGGATGGAAAGTGCTTCTAGCCAAAATCTACAAGATATGTTTCCCTAAACATATACAGTTAGAAAAAAATCTTCTTTTAAATGTTAAAGATATGGCATAAGCTATGGATTTGTACATTTTCAGGAAACAAATTTACTTTTTTCATAATATTAATTTCACAATCATTTTTCTAGCTTGAGCAAATTGAGAAAAAAAATCTCAGCGAATAATGATCAGATTTTTGATAATTGAATCAAGATGTGGAGTTACTTTTAATAAAGATACAGCTATTTTTCTTAATAAACTCAGTTTTCTAATGCTTGTAACTAGAAGAAAAAAAAAAAGAGAGAGAAATTCCAGCTACATTAACCACTGTTAAGCAGTTGCTAAGGTTAAGGATAATTTTTAGCTGCTTGTTTTCTGGATAGCTACTAGAGATATGGAGTATTACAGAGACCTAATTTCAGTCCACATTCACACCAAAGAACCAAACCTTTGAGTGCCATTTGTGTTTGACTTGTCTCCTAGATAAATGCAACCAGCATTACTTACAGTTTATCATTACCATTGTGTGTATAGAACTGTTTTGGAATTAATAAGTTAAAAATCAGCATATGCAAAAGTGTAAAGCAAGATATTTAAATAAACATATTTGTTTATAATTATTATATGTTGCAAAGGAGAATATACTGTGTCTGTCACAATCTGTTTATGAACGTGTGGTTATAAAAACTGTGGTTATAAGTTTATTTAGAAATTGTATAGCACAAGCGAGAGAAATAATTAGCAAGAAGGAAGCACATGATTTTAATTAAGACTTCTTATGCTTACATTGCATCAGAAATAAAATACCATAAAATAAGGAGAAGGGAAACAGAAATAAAAAAAAAAGAAGAAAGAAAAGAAAGCAAGCCAAAAAATACTGTTAATTTCATTAGCAATTTTTCCCATTTTCTTTTTTTCCCTCCAGATTTACTTTATTTCTCAATACTTGCCAGTGAAGATCTAGGCTTATATGTGTCAAAAGAAACAAAGGACTTCTTTACTTCTACGGGGCTGTTTTTTATATTTGTTAGTTGAAGAACACAGAGTCAGTGCTGAAGAGAACATGGATATTATTCTTAGAGTTGACAAAATCACAAAAGAAGATGTGAGTTTCAATATAAAACTCCATAGTAGGGGGCTAAGGATTAATCCTTATTCCTGCTTACTTTGCTCATAACGAAGACGTGAGGAACTGATCTGCAAAGGTACCAAGTCCATGCAACTTCATCTTAGTCTTTTTAGCAATAATGAAATCTTGTAAAAAACTACTTTTAAAATAAATAGATATGCTGGGTAGTTGGACTTTTTTCAGGAAGCTGTGGTCTGATCCTGAAGCAAATAGTTTTATTAATTTTGCTTCTCTAGAAGAGTTTGACCTTGAAAAATGTAATTGTGGTTTATGCAGAGCCTATGTTCTGAAACAATATATGCTCTTTAGAGTGCTTATTCAATTCTTCTGAAACTTATTAGAAGACATATAAAAGATGTCAGTGGGCCTGTTCTCAAAATCTGTAGTTTATAAGGACAACAGTAGCAGTTGTGACTAAAAACTGAAAAAGGGCTGCTGGCAGCAGCCCTAAATGCTGCCTGCTTCTCTCACAGGACCACTGTGAATATAGAATCGATTACAAAACACTGAGATATTCACATAAAAGGAAAGTATCTGTTCAAAGTATTTATTTTTGCCAGTAGGGAATATTTGTAACTTTGGTTTCAGAGTCCACATCTTTTAGACTCCTATATACTTCCAGAACACAATTAGATCACAATAGGTATTTCCTAGGAAGATCTTTTAAACAAGTAGAAGAAAACACAAGAAAAACAAAAAAAAATGAATCCTTGTATATGAACCAAGTCTTTTCATTTGTTGTGGTGATGCTGTGGTATTATGATAACTATGGTGTTATAAATCCAATGGGGAGAAAAGCTGGAGTAGTGATTGTAAACCAATCTTTAGAAACCAATTAAGTGAATGTTGTCAAACTGAAGAGGCCCCGATCTAGAGGGAGAGCTAATTGTTTTATTTCAAAGTTCCAGCTTAGGGTAGGGCCCCTGTAATACATTCAGCTCTTGTTGAAATAACCTACTTATAAAATGCCAGGATTGTTTTGTTTCTCTTTTTAGTTTTGTTTCACTAATATTTTATTTTAGTCAAAATTTTATTTGGCTGTCATGACTTGTGTGTGTGTTTAATTTTTCCAGCACTGTAGATATAAACTTTCTCCCAGCTAATATCACAAAATGTAACAAGGAGTTAAGTTGGAGTCACAAAGTCTGCAGTTTGTAACTTGACATCCTGTCTTTGCAGAGTCCACTCTGCAACTAACACAAAGCTCTATTTAATGTGCTGCCAATCACTCTAAGACAAGTACAGTACCGTAAATCCTTGAGTAATCTTTCAAAATGATTTTGCTTATATACTTTTCCACTTCATCTGGTTTTCCCTCACCATACAGTGAAACGTAAATCCAAACAGAATTGCCAGCACTGGCTTCAAAAAAATAAGTTATCCCTTGTTGCTTTCATCAACTCTCTGCGTTGTTCTAGATGAAATCAACTATTTTAGATATGAGGTAGCTTTTTAAAGCTCCAAATAGTCAGAAATGTACTGTAAGCTTCATTTGAGCATGTTTGAAGGATATATTCAATTGAGATTCACAAATATTCACACAAGAATGTAACTCTAGGTAATAAGATCAGTAACTCAAAGGATTTGGATTATCTATCTAAATTTACTGAACTTTTCTCTTATATTGCTCTCCCCTCAACAAACTTTTACCTGTGACTCAACTGTTTAAGTATCTGCAAGTGATATTCATATGACTTGGTCTGATTAGCCCATCTCTCCTTGTGATTTGTCGTCTACCATTTTGTGACTCTGTCCTAATATCTTTGACATCATTTTTTTTTCTCATTCTTCATTTATCATCTGTTCTCTGACTTCTAGTTAGCCCTGCAGCTAGCCCTGCATTCTTTTCCTATTTTTGCAATGATATGGGTGAGACTTTTCTTCTAATAACATTGTCTTCTCTTTCTAAAGATCATCATCATCATTATCATCATTAATTGCAGTATTACGTTATCATTAATTGCAGTACCATTATGCAGTTATCCTGAGGCTCATGGTCTCAGCAAGAACCAAATATCTGGAATCACCATCACTAAACCACATTTTCTTCACTCTGTACTCATTTTCTTGCTCTTCAGTTCCATATTTGTCCTATATGAACGAATCTTATCCCATGTAATTGTATGCTGCATTAGTAGGCTGAGCTGCATTTTGCCATTCTCCAAACCCTTTGATTCATTCTGCTACCTTCTTTTTCCTGCCAGTATCATGTCTCCTTTCTCCGTCTCACTATTTCCTGTACATCCACTCTAACCTTCTCTCTCTTTTCCTTTCCTGCTGGCACTTTAGAGTACAAGACCACATAGAGCAATTTATTTTTTCCTGCTATAGGAAAAGAAAAAAAAAAGAACTCTTGACCCTACTTAATTCTGAAAAATTTGACCTTATTCCCATCAGTCAGCTTACTAAAAATAATCTTTATAAGTACCATTAAAGATATTTTTACCATCATATTCTTTTTGCAACCCATATATTTATCTTGAATGCAATCGGATTTACTCATACCTAATTCCCTAAATATATCCCCAATCCAAAATTCTGCAACAGTACATATTTATTAATTTATCATCTCAACACAGCTAGATCATTTTGTCCTTCTTGAAAATGTAAATTCTCTTTACTAGATCTTTATACTATTTTTTTTATTTCTTTTGATTGTTCTTTCATTCTTAAATTGTCGTTAACACCTCCTTCAGCTTTCTGCAAGTTCAATAGGGCACTTTGGTTTCATCTATGCTCTATCTCAAACCAAGACCCAAGCCTCTGTGATAAGGCTTGCTCTTTGCGTCTCCTTATCCTAAACGATTAAGATCTTATAGGTTATAGTCTAGTGAGGAATGTGAACAATGGAAAAGCAATAGATATGGGAACTTCTTACACTGTGGGTTTTATCTGTAAATAGTCTAAAAACAACTAAGCAATCTCTTTTTGTTTTTTTTTTCCTTCTGACCAAAGTCAATCCTATCCTATCTCTCTAGCAACTTCTCTCAGCTCTGTGTCCACTCAGCTAGGGATGAAACACTAATATCTTGCTTCCAAGATTGTCTTAGAACTTTTCTACATAGCCTGTCTGCAGGGTCTATTCCTTTACTCTGTGAGAAGGGCATTTGGTGCAGTCGATGCTAGAATGTACAATGAGACGTAATCCCAATGAGTTGCTTTCTGGTAACTATCATAAATACCAAGAAGATGTGTTCCCAAAGATAATTTTCTGTCCATACATTCAAAATTCCCTTAAAAAATCGAGTCAGAAGTGCTGAGATCCAAGCATTAAGACATGCTAAGGTTCATATTTGGAATGGGAATTGTAGAGCACATAGTGGAGTTCCTTTATTATTTATAATGGGAACCTTCAATTGTAGAATGATACAATGAATCCATCATTCTATCTCTATTATTGTCTTCAATCATCCCTCTCAGAACTGCTTGTTTTGTTCTGTAATCTCTTTCTGTGAGCATTTCTATCACCTCTATTTTATTATGAATTTTAATCCAATGTTTGCTTTGAACACTTGATGATAGTATCATTTTTCAAAATGTTCAGTAGATTACTGTTATTTTTTATTATTTATTAAGAATTTGTTAAAAGTCAGCACTTGACTTTGGGTAGACAAGTTTCCTCAAGACACTTTAAAGATTTTAAAATAATTATGTTCGTGTTCCTTACTATGTTAGTCTGCATAATCCTCTGTAAAGTGAATCAGTATTAATTAATCTGATTAATCTGTAAAGTGAATCAGTCTACACTCAACAGCATTCAGCATCTTTAGATTTCTCTATATAGTTATACTTTTCCAGGATCCCTGCGGTGAAAAAAACTGCATCCATGTTACCTCATTGTTTTCTCATGAATTGTCAGCTGTATGTTTCCACCCACTGTCTCATATTGCAGTGAACTTACAAATTTTCTAGAGTATGAAACATCCTTCCATTCTCTATTTGTACAATGTCTAGCACAGAGGAGCATGGCAACATCCTCCAAATAATGGCAGCAGTAATGACAATAGCAAAAAGTACTGACAATGTTGCCTCTGGTGATTTCACTGATTGTTGACCATGTGTATAAGCAAATACAGAACTTTTGCAGTTGGAATCTGTAGACTGGGTGTTCCTGTCAGAAGTTAGAATTTAAAACTGGTGTATTTTTGTCTGTGATCCAAAGAGCAATACTGGTTCTGAAGTGATGGGACTTCATCAGTGGAAGTGTCAGCAAATTTTCCATTTCTAGGTGCTTTCATGACGCACATTGCAGTGAAGCTTATCTATAACAACTAGGCAAATTTGCATAAGTCAGTGCAAGACAGTGAACATTTGATTTGGCATAAAAAATGCTTTGGGACCATCATGCCATGCATCATTCCTTCAAAGATGTGATTGTACCTTACAAGTTTGCAATCTAAAGGGTTGAGGTATTTCTCTTCCAAGTGGCAGAGAAATATCAGCCCATTCCTAATCAAAAGTGCTATGCAGGAGTAATAATTCTATTGAGTCCTCCTCTCCTCTTTTCTCTCTTCTTTGTTCTTGTTTTTTTTCACTCTTTAAAGACGATTACAACTGTTCAGTGACAATACTGGGCAATGCTCATGTTGATAACAAGTAAAGTTTTGAAATTTTATAACTTTATTGGGCTTAAACCATTATGTTATTAAGAAAGTGCAGTATCAGTGTTCCAGTGACATACAAAGTATTTGCTTGTAGCATCCCTAGATACTCAACATAAAATTTTAGCAGTTTTCTTCTTGTAGAGATATTTTTTCTGACACTGTTTTGACATCTGGGCACCCAACAACAGGCCTATGGTGGTGGGAAGTACAGCTAGACATGATTATAGAGGGTCCTCTCTCATGCCTCCTGGGAAAAATTCAGGCTCAATTACCTCCCTAAAATGCGTATACACCAATGCACGAAGCATGGGGAAGCAAGATGAACTGGAGATTTGTGTGCAGTACCAGCACCATGATCTCATAGGAATCACAGAAATGTGCTGGGATAGCTCTAATGACTGGAGCGCTGCCATGGAGGGTGGGAAGGACAGGCTGGAAAGGCGAGGTAGTTGAATTGCTCTGTATGTGAGAGAGCAAATGGAATGCATGGAGCTCAGCCTGGAAGTGGATGATGAGCAGGTGGAGAACTTGTGGGTAAGGGCTAAAGGGCAGGCCAATGTGGGAGACACTGTGGTGGGTGTCTGCTACAGGCCACCTGACCAGGAGAAGGTGGCTGATGTGGCCTTCTACAGGCAGCTTAAAGTTGCCTCATGGTCACAGGCCCTGGGTCTCATGGGAGACTTTAACTTCCCTGACATCAGCTGGAAAGACAGTACAGCGAGGCATAAATGGTCGTGGAGGTTTCTGCAGTGCGTCGATGACAACTTTTTGACACAGGTTGTGGAGGAGCAGACAAGGAGAGGTGTGCTGCTGGACCTCATCCTAACAAACAGGGAGGGCCTTGTGGAAGATGTGAAGTAGGGGGCAGCCTTGGCTGCAGTGATCATGAGCTGGTGGAGTTCAGGATCCAATGAGGAGGAGGCAGGGCAGTAAGTAGCCTTGCCACCCTTGCCACACGGAGAAAGTAGAGCTGCTGAATGCTGCCTTTGCTTCTGTGTTTGCCAGGGGCAGCCCTCTAGAAGCCCAGGCCCTAGGGACACAAGAAGAGAGCCAGAGAGATGAAGACTTGCCCTAGGTAGAGGAAGAGTGGGTCAGAGAGCCTCTAGGGAATTTTGACACCCACAAATCCATGGGCCCTGATGGGATGCACTCTAGAGTGTTGTGGGAACTGGTGGATGTTATAGCCAAGCCACGGGGGCGGTGCCGGAGGACTGGAAGAAAGCTAGCGTCACTCCAGGCTTCTAAAAAGGCCAGACGGAGGATCCGAGTAACTACAGGCTGGTGAGCCTCACCTCTATCCCTGGAAGGGTGATGGAACAACTCATCCTGGCTGCTGTCTCCAGACACATGGAGGAGAAGAAGGTGCTCAGGAGTAGCCAGCATGGATTCACCAAGGG
>JAUBOD010000169.1:263833-282434 GCA_032353885.1 Nothura maculosa
CACCTGGAGTACTGTGTCCAGTTCTGGGCTCCCCAGTACAAGAGGGATGTGGAGCTGCTGGAGAGAGTCCAGCGCAGAGCTACCAGGATGATCAGGGGCCTGGAACATCTGTCCTGTGAGCAGAGGCTGAGAGAGCTGGGCCTGTTCAGCCTGGAGAAGGGAAGACTGAGGGGGAAACTGATCAGTGTATATAAATACCTGAAGGGAGACAGTGAGGAGGAGGGGGCTGGCCTGTTTTCAGTGGTGGACAGTGATAGGACAAGAGGAAATGGCTTCAAACTGAAGTATTGGAAGTTCCACAGGAACTTAAGGAAGCATTTCTTGACTGTGAGGGTGACAGAGCAGTGAAACAGACTGCCCAGAGAGGTTGTGGAGTCTCCTTCTTTGGAGATCTTTAAAACCCACTTGGATGCTACCCTGTGCCACATGCTCTAGGTGACCCTGCGTGTGCAGGGAGGTTGGACTAGATGACCTCTAAGGTCCCTTTTATTTATTATAAATATTTATTTTTATATATATGATAATTTTTTATAAATTTTATAAATTATAAAATTTTATTTATTATAAATTTTTATTTATTATAAATATTTATTTATTCGCATTACCATCCCAAACTTATGATAATAAAACTTGTATTTTGTTTCTAATGTGCTATCATATATAACAAATCTTACACATCATTTAGAATTTTCGTATAACTCCTATATGAAGTTGTTCATAAAGCTATTCATTCGCTGAAAGCTTGCTTTGTTCTCTTTATCAGTGTTCACCAAAGTAGTTCTTTCCAGGATTTTATGTTCTATTTTGGTTCATCTTCTGGTATTTAGGTTTTAAATCTTTTATACTCTTTCAATATGTAGCTTTGTGTAAAATCATTTCTCTTTAAACTTGTATTATTACAATGTGGTAAAGCTAACATAAAATGCATAGAAACATAGAGCTTTTAATTAGATAACATGTTAAACTTCTTCAAACATAAGTATGCATGCCAGTATTAAATATTTATTTTACAGAGTTTATTTATTCTTTCATAAGTAGCCAGTGCATCAGTTTTATGTACTTTGGGAGCATACAGTAGGAAAAGAACCTCAAAAAGAGTGCATTTTAAACAATTAAAAATAAAAGACTTTGCTTGTCCAGCTCTTTATGTGAACCTAAATTAGCATTCCATGTTCATCTCGAGCTTGGATAGATTTGAAGCCTTTTATGTCTAAAACTGCATGATCAAGGGCAAAATCTTTTCCTACAACTGGAATCTGGAGAGGAAAAAAAAGACATGCACACATGGTTTTATCACTATGTGTTTCACCGCAGAGTCTATAAAAAAAAAAGCTCTATTTTTTTTATTTAATTAACACTGCCCCCTTTTGATTTCTTTTCAAACAAAAATGAAATTTCTCTCATCTAATGTGTAAAGACTTGTGGTATTTTTGTTTTTGCCACAATGCTAGCTTTAATTATACTTTAAACTGCCTACAAATGACAGTTCCTCTGTAAAGTAATTTGTTATTTTCATCACCAGTTCTACTGCAAAAACATTGTTAGGAAAAAAAATTTATACCTGAATATCTTTCTTAATGAAACATAATCTTAGTTTGGATTTTTGCTGCCAGTTGTCATATATAGGAATTCCTGAATAACAAAATTGCTTTTTTTTTTTTTTTTTGGTTTCATCTGGTGATTGTCATTTTGAAAGCTTTATATTATTTACTGATGCTTGCTATAAAGATAAGAGAGCTATCTACTTTATTAAATAGATCTATTCAGGTTAGTCATCTACCAGATATCTGGTATATAGAGAAGATCTGGTCAGATGTTAAAATGCATTTGATCATGAGCATTTTCTAAGTTAAATTTGAGCTTATAAATCACTGTGACTAACTGAGGTGAAAAAAAAATAAAATAGGAGTAGAAAAGAAGGAAAATACTATCTGAAAGAGAAGACAGAAAATGTAATTGAGAACTGAAAAGAAAGAAAAAAACAGTGAGGAGAAAATGAAGGTGGCAGTGAAGAGAAACGTAAGGAAAACTCATCACTGTTCATATTACATACATTGTAGAAAACAATTTCTAAACTATGTGTATTAATATTTCTGTGCATATGTATGTCTGAAAGCAAAGAGGTCTTTTTGTCTTAATACATACCAGTAAAATATTGGCCTTTATATAAAGCCAAAACTAAAATAAACAGTGATAAAAAGCAACCGGAAACATTTGTACATAATTTATACAGACAATTTATACAGGAGAAAGAAAATAGAATCTTTCTCAGCAAACTGAGATGGCAAAATATTTTCCAGAGTTTTAGGAGATAATAATTCAGATGATTCACCTTTTGCTACAGAGAAATGTTTTTTAAAAAATTATGAAAATTTAGCACAACTTTTAATAAATTCTGTTTTTTTCCCTAGTATATGTCAAGTATAGTAGAAAATCCAGCTCACGCTTCCACGGATTTGGTGAATAAATATTGAAATTCATACAACTGGACAAATGACCATGGTTGGGTATGTAGCTCTTTGCAGAAAACTATATGTAGCTTGACTGTTTGGCAGAAGAGGAAAAACACCTTTTTGTTTTGTTTTGTTTTCTGTAGGCAATTACATATGAAACTTATTCACAACAGTTTTGATTTCCCCAAACTACAACAGCTTTATGTATTTAATAGGACTAATTCTGAATTTGCAGCATCGCTCAGATTTTAAATGACAGTAGTTTAACAATCAATTAACTTAGTTCTGTTTTTAATTAAACAGCTAACAAGAATTTGAAATAATAAATGAACTTGAATTGAAATATGCATTTATAAAAATGTTTTATATGAATTATTCAGTAAGAATAGGATCCACAGTGCTACTTTTACAGTTTGCAAAAGTCTTGAGTATCTCCAGGCAAGCCTACAGACTCTATCTAACACTTTACAGTCAGTAACTCTGCGCTTCTGAATTTTCTTCTACCAGACCATCCATCTAGGTATACATGTCTCTAACTCACACTCAGAATTAAGCATAGAGATTTTGGGCAATGATGTGCTCCATCTGAATGTTGGAACACTAATGACCTTAATAATGATCATTTTTTATGACAGTTATTTCATAGTTCTCAGCTGGCTATTTCACCTCAACACTTTCATATTTCAGGAAGATCAATGGGGAATGGGGCTTCTGCCTCCACACCAAGTTCTATTGACCTCGCTGGAACCCTTCACAATATAGAATCATCACAGGTCTAGTTACAGCTGCATTGTGAATAGGAAAAAAATATTTAAATAGGATGATCTGTAGGCTTTTATTTTAGAATCTGATGATTTAAGGAATTCCTCTGTCTTTCCATTCAGTCATGTCGACTGTACAAAAATGTCATCTTTTCATAACGAAAATATTTTAAAGAGAATAGCCTAATTGCTACATTTTAGGACATAGAAAGAAAATGATTTTTGGACAAGGAGACAGTGGCTTTCTGAGAAATCTGGAGGTGGGTCTAGTCACATTTGTCATTTTTCACTTCTCTTTCAAACCGAATATTACATCCCAAATTTATATATATATATATATATATATATATATCTTATAATTTCTTTACAGTTTGCTGTTCTTTGTGTCTATGCATTTTTATTGTGATAATTATGTGTAATGATGATACTTACAAAAAATGCAATGTACCTATAAAGCCTATAAAGGCAGTCGTGTGCAAGACAGAAGGTGGCATTTCTGGTGTTTGGGGCACTTTGAGTTGGAGATTATCCAGAAGCAGGGACAAGCATTAAATAGTTCTTAGCATTGAGAGAAAGCAAATCTCTCTTTTTTTTTCGTCCTGCTTAACTCTGCAAAGTACTGGCTAGGCAAAGGAGAGCATATAGACTGACAATGCTTATTATTGAGAAGTTGTGAGTTTATTATTGAAAAGTTGTGAGATGATAACCTCATCATGAGGCTCTGAAGACCCTTCATAGATCTAATTTCTGTAAAAAAGAAAGAAATTGGCAGATAGTCAGGGGTTTTATGCAGGACAGGATCAAAATCATTTCTTCACTCAAAGAGATCAACCTCACTGTACAAAATGAGTGGATTTGTGGACAATTAGTGGAACTATGCAAAATTCCATAGTTTTTTTAAGCAAAATTAATTTCCTAATTTTAAGCAAAATGTAAGCAAAAAAAAGTGCAAGACTATCATTTTTGTTTATTATGAGCATTATCCTGCATGATCAGTGTTCAGAAGTTAGTCAGCTTTGCTCTATAGAAGAAAGGTGAGCATTGCATCACAAATAGGTCCTATATTTTGCTAAACAATATCTTCTGCTTTTAAAATCATTTTAAGTTATAGATATCATTATTGGTGTTTCAAGTAGCTGGAGGTCAAAGAGTAGGAGAAGAACAGGAAAACTAAAAGAAATCATAGTAAAGGGAAAAGAAATTAAAATTTTTAATTACATTGTCTTGATCAAAAGGCATCACCAAACTTCATTTTACCCAATAGCCATGGCAGTAAACATCCACAGATATGAAAAAAATAATGCAATCTTCCTCTTAAAGCAAAATGAACAAATAAGTCTATTTCACCAATTTTCCTCTCAATGATGCCACGTTAGCCCCAGTGGCTTCATAATGAAAGTTTTTATGCTAGTTTATTTTCTTGGACAAAATTATGGCCAATTTTTAATGCTTCAGGACCATTTCTTTCTGTAGATTAACTAATACATGCTATGAGCTCCCCAGAAAAAAAAGTACAAAGGGATTTTAAGAGTTATAAGTGTTTTTATTTTGGAATGCCATTATGCTCATGTACTTCTACAACTACCTGTTTAACTGCTGCTAAACAACAAAAATGGAACTAATCCCCAAAGGATATAGGAGAAAGTGTATCAGACCATTTCTATGAGGCTACTGCCTTTTTCCTGTTATGATTCATCATTTCTTTATGCATCATATGTATTTTTGTTACACATTTAAAAGAATAGGCAAGGTTCATTCTGAATAACAAAATAGTGAAGGTTTCAGAGATCATGTGGTGGAATGAGGCACTGGCTAGTCTATAGTATCCTTAAATTTCTGTTTAAGGATATTTATGACAGACAAATATATGTGTTCTTATAGTTCTAATAAAGTGATTGGATCAACTGTGCTTTGAAAAAAATGAAAAACACAGCCTAGTGTATAACTCTGGAGATGTTTTCTGTACAGTCCTAACACATAATGCTAATATTTTGTCAGTTTGTTTTAATTTCCATATTATTTTATCCCTAAATATTGCTACTATGGATGGAATTTTAAAGGTTGAGAGATAAATGAGAGTATGTGAGAGTCTGTTGCAACTTTAGCTTATGCTGTTCTGTTAAAGCTGGTGCATCTCACACCAGCTGTACTATGTCTCAAAAAAAGCTTGGTTTATAAGACTATGGAGAAATTTGCTTCCTTTTGATCTTAATCTCGAGAAAACAAAAATCCCTGATGAAAATGGCTACTTTTACAATGTACCTTTACAATGAATACTCATTTTTCCAGACTGTTATTAAAAAGTTCATTCAAGACTAACATAAACCTTTATTATATTTTTCCCCTCCTCTATTCTCCAGTTAATAAAACCATGGGTGGTAATCCACACTGTTTGTGTCCCATTTCTGTGTACAATATGCGTGTAACTGCAGTGGAGCAGGGAATAGTCAGTGGACATTAACTATGTTAAACAAGAAGCATTGAACCCTCAAGCATGAACCCCAGATTCCCACAGAAATTCTCTAAATCAAGTGTTGAGTAGATTTTTGTCTTCCTGGCTATTTTGTTATCTCTGTTGTTAAGACTCTTGTTTTTTTGGCAGTTCTGAACAGATATTGTGATAGACACCATGGTAAACAGCTCTCTTATTGTATTTTGTACTAGGATATTGAACATTTTCCTGAGCAAAGTGCAATGTGATGCCAAGTATTTCCATCCCCTGCAGCTTCTTACAAAGGAAAGCAGTCCACAGCTTGCTAATAGAGATGGAGGAGCTCTTCCTTGCAAGCTTTCAAAATAATCCATTTTAAAAGACTGTTTCAGCATAATAAATGCTTGGTGACTTGAAATCCCAGTGGGTTTTGAGGAAACAAATACTGTACTGTATATGCTGAATCTGTATAATTTGAGCCTTGCACTTGAAGTACTGTAGATACGTCCTTGCACAGATAATAGCAGTCTTTTCAGGTACAAAAGAACTAATTTCTAGTTACAAATAGGAATCTATAATTATTTGTGATATTGTATTTCTTTATATGTAGTATATTTCCCACCTTTGTTATAACTGATTCTATCAAACAATCATTCTATACATGTAAATGTAAATGTCATGTTTAGTAAGAAAAGAAATCTTCAGTAGAAGAAACACTGTGTTTATGTTAAGCTTATGATGTTTAAGAATTGAAACTGTGGTTGAAATTTAATAGCTCTGTGTGCGGCTGTATCTCTCTCTTGCTTGTTCACTCTCTTTGTTAGGTTAATTCAGCTTCAATAACAAGCCTTTTCTGTCCTACTACCAAATACCTCCAAATGTACAGCAAAGGAAACTGGCATTTCAAATTAAGGGAAACAGTGAACCAAAACAAGTACACAATAAAAGAAAGAGCAGGGTGATACATGTAAATGATGTACTCATTGGGAACTAACAGTGGTAGCTTGCAATGAAGGGATTTAGCTTTCTGTTAATTCAACTGATAGCGAGACGGGCATATTTGGGAAGAGGCTTGGCCAGGTTCCTTTAGCTCACAACAGCTTTAGTGATTACGTTATCGAGGAGCTGTGGGATTTTTAAAAAACTTGTTGCTGTAATTAGTGTAGTAAAAACAGAAATCTTTCACTAAATAACAGTGGCAGAGATACTCTGTCTTCACTAGAATTCATTGTTTTTAATAGAATAATGAGTAGAACTCTTTCATTCTGCAATTATGTTAATGGTTTAGAAGACTGTCAGCACAGATTTAGGGTAACAAAGTCTGACCAATAGGGATGTGTTTATTGGCCTGCTTACTGTATGCAGGGTTCTTCTGCATAGTAACTGCTTATGGTACCCTACTGGAGGGGGATTAAGATGTTTTATATTCTGTGTGTGCATTGAAGAGGATGTGTTTTACCTAATCTTGTTTAGCCACCATGCAGACAGCTTTGAGGATTTTTTTATCCCAGTATCCTTTAAAACCTGCAGATCTTTGGAAAGGGAAGGTATTTCTATTTCTTTCGTTTGCTTTTCAAAAGTGCAGAGATTGGCCTTTATCTTGAGAAGCAAATGAAAAATACTAAGCATGGCATTCCTGTCTACAGGCTTGATATTTGTTATATATGTTGAGCAATTAAATGTAAGTGGGAAAGATTGAGCTGCTCTCATAAATCTGTGGGATTTTTTTTTCTTGTTTGTTTGTTGTTCATAAGAAGGCAAAATAGTATGTTCTCAAGCTCTTTGATGCTAATTGGGTAAAATATATGTTTACAGATCCAGCATCCTCCAAAGTACAGCAAGTGCTCATTGCTTTGTCTTCAAATAATCACATTTGGCTTCTTTCTTGAAAGCAGTGTCTAATGTTTAAGGATTGAATGGTCTTTGGAAGGGAGGATAATGTATAAGTAAAGGTAGCAAGGGTGAAGAGGAAGAAAGCAAAATGATCAGCTTAAGTGATGAGATTACTTTTGAAAGTGGAAATCTGTTGCCAAGGATGAGGTCTTTTTAAAATTTTCAAATGCACTATCACTACTTTGGAAAAAAAATGCATACAGGCCAAATAGGCCTGCAGGGCTTGGAAGAGATCAAGCTAGTAAGCTCAAGAACTTGAAAGTTTGAAAAGATGTTAGAAGGGTAGAGAAGCACTAGAAGAGACAATATGATAATCAGAAAGGTAACTTTCTTTACCTTTCTAGCTTATTTATTAACTCTTCTTCCAGGTAGTGACTAACACAGTAGCATTTTTGTTTTTCTCATATCACTTTCTAACATTTTAACCCTTCCTTAGGACCCTGTTCTGCACATATGCCATTATATCCGTCACTAAAGCTGCCACCACTCTTTGTCTGGAAAAAACACAGCTATGTGCCCGTGAACACCCATCACTTCATATATTCAAAGTGAAAATTACAAATTATTGTCTAGAGTGTATTATGGATGCAGGCCATATTTACTGGGCTCTCCAAAAATAACTACAAAATTTTGCCTGGCCTGGCATACACCTGGCCTGACATGATGTGACACATTACTGGGCATGGCAGATTGAAGCTTTTGAAGATAACAGAAGTTACAGATGTCATTGTAAGCAATGCCTGGATTTCTTAAATGAATGACTGGATTTCAGCAGCAATTAATAGAGAGATTATTATTCTCTCTTAGTTGAGAAATGGTCAGACTTCATAGATGACTCAGGGGGAGTATTGCGATTTACTAGGAAACAGTCTTGCAAGGCCAACAGTGCCTTGGTAAATACGTCAGATAGTAAAATACCTATGATAGAAATATCATTACCAATTAGGTAATGATAGAAATCATAAGCATATGATTTCTATATCTGTAGAATCTATATCTACAGAATCTATATAGACTAAAAGGAAAATAAGATACTTGCAAATTACAGTACAGTTCACAGAATACACAATGGAATTCTCAAATGGATTCTGAGCAGAACTACTATACTGCACACTGGTTCAGTAAAAATATTAAGACAGAGATATAGTCAATTTGCAGACTGTACAAAGTGACAGCAAAACCAGGACTTCTCTCCATTAATTAGAAGATGAGTCCACACTTTTCTGGATAAGTAACTCTTTCATTATCATATGCCTCATCCCATTAATGGCTTTAAAACCTAAACCATCTAAGATATAATTATGAAGGATGCTAATCTTGCATATCTTGCATAGAACACCAAGAGATCTCAGAATTTCAGTTAAACTTTGCAGTACCATAAATAGCACAATAATATTATTAGAACCACCATAATTCTCTTCCAAAACAGCTGCCCATTATCTTATGACACAAATTCAATCATTTAACTACTTGATCCATTTAAGAAAAAAATAGGATGAGTCTCAGAAATTTGAGCAATTGACTGCACTTTGCTGGTTTGAACTACTTCTTAAGGAAAAGCAATTTGGATATTGACTCACCTGGATCAGCAGAAAGAATGACATTATCATATATCCCTAACATAACACTATAAGCCCTATTCAAGGAAGAAAGGTTAGCACACATCACATGTCACACAGAACAGTATTGGGTACATACATATTTGTGAGACCGAGAATGAATCTAGTAGGGAAACATGATTAAGAGTTTCACCTAGAGCCTGAGTTCCTGGTTCGTATATTGGATTTTTTTAACTGTGTAAGGCAGTAATTGTAACCACAGGAAGAGTTGTAACCTGAGATTTACAGAAAGTTTCAGACTTCGAATGATGACTTCGGACTTGTAGTTATTAAAAAAAACCAGATATTATACACACCTTTCTGCAAGGCATCCAGACTTTCAGGGCTAAAATTGAGAATTGAAAGATTTCTTCCCTTTGAAATGGTTAAAGAACATTAAGATAATTTATCTGATAATATATTTATACTTTTAGAACAAAATATATTATACTTTTTAAACTATATATATATGTATGTGTGTATATAGCATAAATTCTATATTAAAATATTACATAGGGAACTGTTTTTCTCTGGTAATTGCAATTATAAATAAATAAAAATATGACATGCACATGTTTTAAATTTTGAACTAAACTAAACTAAAACTAAATTGAACTATTTTGTTGTCTTTGAACCTTGAAGAAATACTGTATAGTGACTATCATCTCAGATGTGTAGTTTGATGTATATGGCAGACTGGCTTCAGAGCTTAAAAGCCTAAATGATATACACGGACAAAGAAGAATAAGCATATTGTGATTTTTTGTCAAATAAGCTATCTCTACCTTTTCATTTACTTCCATGCTTAAAATTAAGTAAATGCTTGTTTAATTCTAAAGGACTCTTTACCATATGCTCATGAGTCAATTTAATTCAAAAAGTGACCAATATTATCTAAATGACAAATAGCTAGAAAACTACCAAAGAAGATCATTTAGCTTTCCAGTTGCTAAGGAGAAGCTTTTGAGATAGATAACTACATTTTCAAAGTAAACATCTGCACTTGAGAACTTTTTTTTTTTTTTTTGACATTGCTTACTCCAGTCTTTTTTATAGATTTGACATAATTAAGTCAGGTGGTAGGGTTCCCTCTGTGCAATGACTGAAATAATAGAAAGATATTTTGTTTTGTATATAAGTATTTAAAAAAGAAATACTTTTATGATTTCTGTAGGTAGGTGACACAAATATTTCATAGGTCTTGTAAATAAAGATTATGAGCAACCTAGATTTAAAATTAGGCTAAAAATCTTCCAGTATGAAGAATATAAATAGAATAATCAAATCATCTTACTGCACTAAAACATACAACAAAAAGTATTTCACTTGCTAGTCATCATTTATATTCACAATACAAAATATAACATTTTCCTTTTTTTCTCCCTTCACTCATTTTCACTAGAGCTAAAAAACTGCAATCACATTCAATATTATTTTCCTGTAAAATGTATGTTAATGAAATGAAATTTACTGTAGACAAACACATATTTTAGCCTTTTTTATTTTAGAGTAACTTTTGTTTATTGTGATCAACTTTACTGGACATCATACAGTCATCCTAACATGCCAAAGGCATGGAAACTTACTGCCCCAGAGAAATAGAGCAGTGGGAAAATTATTTAAAAGCAGCATGGAAATTGACATAGAGCAGGATTAACTTTTTTAAAAACAAAACAAATACATAGGAAATTCTCTTTCTCTTCCTTTTCATATTATCCAAATGATACTTCATAACAAACATTGCATTTATAAGACATGCTACACAAATTCCCATGCTCCCCAAAACCATCTTAGAGAAGCAGTATGCTGTGACTTTCTTCCCATAAAGCAATTATGAGACTTTATCTCCTGCAGCATTTGTCTTTCATTCCTTTTAGCATCTCCCTAGTGGTGAATCCCCCAGCAGTCAGCAGCTTCTCAGTTGTTAACCCAGATTTTTTAAGGATTTTGTATGATTAATAACAGAACTGGAAGAGGAGCTGTTGCCAGACTTACGTAGGCAGAAGGAGAAGAAAAGAAGCAGTAGAGGTAAGCTAGCAAGTAGCAAGTTTGCTACTTGATTCTAAGAACTTAGAGACTTGTTTCCTGGGAGTGTCATCATTTATTTTACCTCATTATTCAAAAGCATCAAGAAATAATCTGAACAATCCAAACTAATTGGAAGCATTTACATGCCCCATTTTTTTGAATTATATACTTTATATATTGCATTACTATACCTTAATATATATGTATATATATATTAATACACAAATGTATTTTTGTTATTAACAGAGGCAATATTTTGCCTCTGAAAAACCTTCCTTCCATTAAATAATTGATTGATCTGTAGTAAAGAAGAGAGAAAAAAAGTGTTTTTAGGAGGATCATATGATATGCTGCAGAGAAGAAACTTCTAACTTCTATAAAATAAGCTGTTTGAAAATATAAATCTTTTTGGTCGGCTATCTGTACAAAATTCTAGATATCTGAAAAAAAAAAAGTAAAAAGAAACATCTATCTACAGATTTAGTATAAAAATAGGATCTTTCTTTTCCCAAATGGCTTGTTGCTGAAATTGAGTTGGGAATAAAAGAATATTTTTACTGTTAAGAAGGATCAAAACTTACTATTTCTATCTTGAATTTAGATTAGAACTGTGAGAAAAAAAAAAATTGCTGAGAACTGAAAACCTTGGTTTTCATTCAGATACAATTACTTGAACATGCGTTCGTACATAAGTGTGCTTAAGTGCATCTGTTTAGGCAGTCCTGTGGCTCATCAATTTTAACAACATATGGTTGTTCCCTTTCTGTGAGCTCAATGGCCTTAACTTTTCCTTCTAGAAGAGAAATGATTTCCTGTTATTATTCCATGCATTCCTGACTAAAGTGCCAGACTTTAAAGAGCACAAAACAACATTCTCCAAGTTACTACCATGGGCTCTTTAGCTTGAAGCAATCTGAAGATGGCCTCCTCAATTGTTGGTCTGAAGTCAGCATCAGTTATTGCTAGTCATGACCCAAGAACTTTCTTGCATCAGTAACGCACATATCCACTAAAAACACTGCCTGAAATCTCAGAGTGGACTTCACACAGCAGTTACTGGATTTAGACAATGGTTTTGCATTATGATTAATACACTATTTGACTACATATTTTCTGAGTCCTGAAAGAAATGGTAGAAAATATTTATTTACATTAAGTAGCTGTGCTACTTGGAGGTTGAATTTGTTGTGTCATTCTCTCCATTACCTACAGCCAAGCTTCTGCCATGCACTTTGGGTTGACCCACTAGATTAGTTCCCACACAGTAACAGTAACATGAGTCTTTGTACATTTAGAACCTCATTCCTGTCAATGCAAGACCTAAGACACCTGCAAATTAGCTTTGTGTATAATACAATTTTAACCTCCAAGTGGAATGCAGTATGTTCTAATTAGGTGGATGAGACAGTGCTTTATCATCAACATGTATGAATGTCAATACTTTGCAGGAGAAACATTCACAAAAATGATCCTTGAGATACAACTCTCCTATTGATTGTTCTGAGGGAATACACCAGGATGCTGCAGTGAAGGCTCGTTTTAAATGCTCAGCTCAGTATGCTTTGTTGCATGGAAATGTCTATCTTCAGATTCTAACTCATGCCACTGAGACTCGTGCAGACTTTCACTATCTTTTTAATAATGGCTAGCGCCAGAGTTCCACTCAGGTCATGCAGAAGCCAAGTAGTGAAATCATTACCAGTTTGTGACAACTCTTCTGGATGTTTCTTAAACCACATCTCGTCTTTGGGAAATCCTGAATAAAATTCAGGATATTGATGGCCTACAGTGTAGATTGTTGATACCATGTCTCCATAAGAGGCTACAGCACCCAGCTCTGGTAGATTTCCTTTAAACACAAGTAATGCTACCTTCCTCACTGCAGTGTTGACATGTTTCTTCTGTGAACCTGGAATTCCAAGGAGGATTCTGCCACTACTCTGAAGTTTCAAACCTGAAATTTCAATGTGAGGGACCATTATTTTTATTGGTTCTAGCTTTATAGTATCATTATAGTATCATTATATAGTATCATCTCAGTTTTCTTTCTCTTTATGAAAATGATTTGTCATTTACTTGCTCCAAAATGTTGGTATCTCCCATCCTATTCTATAGTGCCCAATGATGAAAGTCTTTCCCTAGTAAAGAAGAAAGAATATTTCTTTGTATCTGTCAGTTTATATTTTCCTGGGAAACAAAAGATTGCAGATAGGACTTTCACTGTCTTCTTACTCCCTGTGTAGGTACACGCCAGACCAGCAGAAATAGTGGAAGGAGAAATATACTCTGGCTTTACAGGAACTTTCCACACATTTCCAGTGTAGTTCTTACTGTGTCAAGGCACATTTTTGAGGCATTCCCTCACAAACATTCCCTTTAGCCAGGATAGCCTCTAGCAGTCTTCTGAGAGACCTCTTAAAGATTTTAAAAAGTTATTTACAGAATGCAGCTGATCGGATCTTTATAAAAGCAAAAGAGACATCTTGATTTGTTTCAAGGTAGGCAACCTAAAATGAAGGTACCAAAACTGCATTTCCATATAGAAGTTGCAGCCTGTGTTGCTGTTGTGATTTTTTTTGCCATGTATTTCCTCACTTGCTATTTATTGCCATTATTTTTACAGTACTTCTCTTCAAAACAGTCAGCCAAAGTATCCCGGAAAGCCTTGCACAGATACTGGTGATGACAGCACTAAATGATCAGTCCATCACTCTCACATTTTTGTTTGATCATAGGCTTTATTGGAAAAAAAAAAGATAAGTAAAATTTCTGAAACTGACAAAGATAAGTGGTTGCTGATATGTCAGAATGTTCGACAAACAGCCATAGCAATACAGGTATATCTTATAAAGAATTGTTTCACAGCACTTGCACTTGCACTTGCACTTGGCCTGATTCACGTTTTCCCTCCAAGCATTCTCCTCATTTTGAGCTTTAATACGCTCATCAGAATCATTTAAGCTAATCTGTTTGATTGCTGCAGTAGCAGCACTTGGCTTGATGTCTCCTTAGTTTCAGACTTTGTATTCACCATGCTTTCCTGTTGCCCTAGCAGAATGACTCACATACAGTACAAGCCAAATGCCAAGATGCTGCCAGTCACAAGAAGCTGATAGAAATGAAAGTGAAGTATTCAGTGGTTTCTTTTCCTGACCACGGGGTGTTGATGGAAAGAAGCAAGAGAGGACAATCAGGCTGCTTTCACGTTTTGCTCAAGCACCAGGAGGCGGTTCTTTCACAGCCACCACAATTGTTCCTGTTTAACATGGAAGCCTTAAGCCAGACATAATTAGACTTTTTCTTGACAAATCATTTGTGCAAAGTCTTGACAAGTTGAAAACTGACATGGTTGTGCTGCATTCTTCAGGGTCTGAAACAGAAAGGATTACAAAAAAAAAACCAAGAAACTAAGTACTGTGAAAGCTATAAGTTACAGAAATATATGTCTAGCACAAGTACAAAACCTATGTCGTGTTTGATCAAAACAATTAGACAGAATATTGTCTCGTGCTTTGCTGGTTTTATACAAACAATATAATAGTGATATATAAGGGGCATATGTCACTTGATAAATTCTGTGCCAAATGAGATGCAAACACAGCAAAAATACATATATACATTGTAGATGAGAGCACAGAGCAGTGTGTAAATATTACGTTTTCTAATGTACTAAATGAACTAAAAGCTTCTCTTCAGAAACTTGAGCTGTTACCCTGTGAAAATGAGAATAAGCATCTGAAGTTTGCATAATTAGTACTTATGATCTCTTCATATCTGACATGTTTTTAACTTGCATTCTCAAGACATGGCAAGGTCAGAGTTATTCATGCAATTGATACAAGACAGTATAAAACTTTTGCACTATTACACTTGTATTTTCCCTAAATTACAATTTTTCATGGATACATTTAAAACCATGTGCTAGAACATACTAATTCATTAAGCTTAATTCTTCATTTTTCTTTCCACAATAGCAAAGAAAAAGCTAATGAAACTATAATCATAGGTTGATACATCGTTAAGAACAATGATTTGGTGCATCTAAGATATTATTTAAATTCTTACTAGGACTAGTATCTCCAAGACTTGCTCAGCCTGCTCATGGTGAAATCTCACAGATGTGCATGATCTGAAGGACTCACAAACATTTTAATCACTATCTAATGGATTTATAGGAAAAAAAGACTTTTAATTTTCACTATGGATTGCAAATACCATGATTTTCATAAAAAAAAGAACAAAAATAAAAATAAAAATATAGCCATGACTAATATTCTAAGATTCAACAACAGATTTAAAGTTATAATGGATATTTTTATAAAACATACTACAGAATCTTATCCAGTGTCTTAGAATGCAAATAATTCAAGATAAGCAATGTATAATAAGTGCACAGAGTGCCTGGTGAAATAGTACCTCTGATTTTTCCATGTAGGAATTTTTTGAGTTATTTTACTAAATGCAGCAGTTTGTGATGAATGTTTGCTAAGCTAGTTCCTAGGTGATACAAAGTATTTTACACTAGTCTTCTCCAAGGCATTCCACAACCAGTTCATTTTTCAGCTGCTTTTTGGATGAGCAAAATTCTCTTAGAGGTTGTCAAGTCTTGTTCTGCATAGTCAAAATATAAAAGAGAAGAGCAAATCCTCTTGTAAAAGAAATTTCCAAATTTCCAAATTTCGTTCCAGCTTAGCTATTGCAACATGATGTGGTTCTGTCATACCTGTAAATGAGTGTGTGTGTGAGCAAAATAATAGTGACTCAGGAAAACTCAACACATATCTGTTCAAATCCAAGCCATCTGCATTGTACATATTGTACATTCAGAAGATCTTAAGAGTGATGTTGCAGAGGTAAAAATGCATGTAAAAACTCATAGCTCCTACAGATCTTCAGATTCTCTGTTATATCCTTGGAGATATTTTAGGAGAGAGTGTAACATCTCTTCCTTTTTTTTATAGGTTCCTTTAACATATTGCATTAGTAATCATATTTTATAATTACTCCAAGTCATTTCTGAGAGCCTGGTATCTGAATATTCTGGTTCAGTAATGGAAAAGGACCAACTTCTCCATATTTCAGTTCATCATTCGGTGGACACTCTGCTAGTGCACTACATGTCTGAGGAAACATACAGAGCGGTTTCCATATGCATTTTATCCGACAGAATTATAACACTTACAATTCTGCACTTAAATATAAACTGATCTAATCCCCAGAGTGCATCTATAAAGAAAAATGTTGTTAATAAACCAAGTTAAATTGTTTTTGTGATGCTTTTTTCCTCCTGCAGTTCCACTATGGTTCAACTTCATCAGTGTTCTTCATCACTGTGGCAATGATTTGCCATTTTGTTTAATATATATATTTACTGATGAATCTTACCTGTAGCAGCTTAAAAATGCATTCTGTTGTTAGCTTCATTTTTACTATAATCCAAATTTGCTTAAGAGGGCAAGATAATTTTTTCCATATATCTTATAATCACAATATATATTTTTGTATTTCGAGTAGCTGACTAAGGAATGTGGGATTTTTATGTGATGCAGAAAGGGTTAATAAAATGGAACAAAATCTAATAATTAGTGAATTATTTGCAAAATATATACTTTGCTAAAGCTATAGTGACAAAATGCATGTTAAAGAGTGTTATGACAATATCTGCTTTATTACTGGAAGCACTACTTTTTTCTTTGATTGCATGTAGTAACTTTTCAGCTTCAAATTAGGTCTATTTTTGGATAACAAATCCTTCTGAACATCTAAGAAGCTGTACTACATTTCTGAAGTTCATTCCCATAAAGTTTCACTTCACAGTCCTCTTTGTAATGACTGTTAGCATGGCTGTTTTTAAACATTTTGAATTAGGGAAACAAAGAAAGCAAGGGTGCCTATAGGCATGTATGTCCATGTGAAAGTTGCCAGCATGCTGCCTGGGGGGAAGCAACCACTCTGCCTTGAGATACCAAGATACACTGTCATTGTTATCCAGGGGAAAATGTTTCTCTTTTAAGTGTTAGAATAGATTTTTTTTGAAAAAAAAATAATAGCAAGTCCTGAGAATAGCACAGGTTTGTTTATATACAAAGCCATTGGTAGGTCATTAGGTCTTTATCTTTTGAAGCTACACTAGTATTCTCACTGTGAAACTTCTGAAAAAAAATTCTAATGATTAACAGTGTGTTTCAGAGTGTCTGACTATGGGGGAATGGATAAATGTTGCAGGAATGTTCCTTGACATGAAAGATAAGAGTAAAATCAAAATGGCATTGGCTAGGATGCTATTCAAACACAGTCAAAATTCAAACACTAAGAGTCAGTGGTAATGACACCTTTTCAGAAAGACTTTAAGTAAGTAGTAAGAAATACAATGAATTACACACTTAGACATAGAAATCCTCTTTGTGGTTGGTAATAATTATGATTTTGAAAAAAAATTGTCTGGGTATATTGCCGAAATCAGTAAGAAGTTACAGTAGAATTAATTATTATATTATTTTATAATTGTAGCAAGTATTATAAATTAGAAACAAATAATAACAAAAAAATCTCTAAAATTAGCAAGAAGTCTTCTCAAAAGTAGTCAAGCAGAACTCCTGTAGTCATAGCCATTGCTTGAGACAAAGCATTGTCATTTCCAGCTACAGTCTAGCACCAGCAACTAAGTGTGACTGTTCTCTGCTTCTGGATAGTGTATACCTGTGGGTATCTTAACACCAGCGTATAAATCCATATGCTCTGTCCCTGGCAACATTGCCTTCTGTCCTCTGTAGATGGTATTTAGTATAGTTTATAAAACTCCTTTGCTATTAACCTGCTATCTCTGCAACAACAATGTAGTAAGCAACCTATGACCTTCATTCCTAAGTTCTTTCATATGTAAGCATTTGAATATACAGTAATAAATTAATAAAACCATGTTATTTAGTAGACTGTACTATACTAAAATCACCAAGCAAAAGGAGAATTTTCAGGAGAAATGATTACACCCTTGTCAAGAGTATCTTGTAATGAATAGCAATTATTTCTGATGATTCTAATGGATCTGGGGTCAGTCTCTTAAAAGCAGAGTTAGTGTTCCATAACAAAAAAAGCATTGATTGAGAGAAAAAAATCAAAAGATTTGAGAATCTTAGATGGAATCCATTTAAGATATTGAGGGAACAGAGTAGCCTTGCACTATGCTGTAAATTTGTACTGTCTTGATTTTTTTATTGGATCAAATTCATTTTATTAAAAATAAATTGTTCTACAGTTGGGAGAAATTTCAGCAGAGGCTCTACCAACATAAGCATTCCAGCAGTGTTACATTACATCAGGAAAGCAGGAAAAGAAGATGGTGTATAAGATGACTTGGAGAATTTATAGATGAAAAGAATTTTGGCGGTGAATTCTGTCTGGAAAACAAAACAAAACAAAACAAAACAAAACAAAACA
>JAUBOD010000169.1:282534-302202 GCA_032353885.1 Nothura maculosa
ATTTATAGATGAAAAGAATTTTGGCGGTGAATTCTGTCTGGAAAACAAAACAAAACAAAACAAAACAAAACAAAACATTTTCCAGAGATCTGGTATAGCAAAGTATTACCTGTGACTCGTATTAGTCCACAGCTAAGCAGCTATATGACAGACCAAGCAGTCTTAGGGAACATTTTGTCAATATATAGGTTAAATGATTCACTCTAATTCTTGTCTTCCACTGTAGACAAACGCTACATCAAGTTCAATATCTTGCACTTCAGAAAATGCGATAGGAAACCTTTGTTGGCAAAGACCATTGAAAGGTTTGCAGGGTACTCTCATGCCAAAAATAAGTTTGGAAAAAGTTAATGCATATTCAAAAAGTGTCAAAATTTTGCTTGGTTAAATATGTATACCAAACTCAATGCTATTATTTAGCAAGTTAATATGATCAACTCATGACAATCTGGACATCTGATAATCTGATCAGTAATGGTGCAGGAATTGCTAATTCTCGGTTTAATGGTTTATACTAACATCTATGGATCTTCTTGCATATTCAGTGTGATTATCCTTTAATGAAAAGCTATACTTCTTTAATCTTTGAGCCAGTGCCTTATCCAACCTATGTAATGCCTTCTATAAACACTTCAACCTGAAACAATCTCTGAAAAAATATTATTCCCAGGATAGTAGCTCAGTCTGCATTGCTTCTACCAGACAGTTCTCTGAAAGGCTTCCCTTGAGCTTAACCAGACTGCTTGCAACATTTCAATTGTTTTATTTCTTCTTTTTTCCCTTCTTTGTTGTTCCTCTAAATTAAATTCTACTGGAGAGTGAAGCATTTCATATTATAACAATGCCTGTCAGGAGTTCTTTACTGTGCATGATAAAATGTAAACTCTTTAATTAACTTTTTTGTAATAAACACTGGAAAATACTTTAGCATCCTAATCAGTAGAGTCTCAAAGTTCTTTTTCTTTTTACTTGTCCCTGCTGCTCTTCTTTGCTTGCTATGCTCTGTTACCCTGTTGAAAGCTATCAATTACAGTATATCCTAGTATTAATGAGCAATGTTTGCCATTGCTATTTTTGCTAAAAACATTTCTTATTTTATTTTCCTAACATCATGTCTCAAGCACTTTGACCTGAAACATCTGAATGTGATGCACATTCAGATGTATAGGTGAGTTTGTTGGATACAAGTAGTTCTAAGTTATTTAAACTAACAGCAGCAGTTGGATAGCAAAAAATAGCCTATTTCTGAAGCAAGCATTTACATAAGTGTTTCCAAATGGATTGGTCATTGTTGAGAACCATACATTATTCTTTTATGTGTAGTTTTTTGGAAACTTGGAAATGTGAATGAGATGTGGAAAATGATTACAGTAGTTGCCTGTTCTAGCAACAAAAGCAGCAGTATTTATTTAGCACTTATTTAGCAATGCTAAATGTTACTTATAAGGGGTTTCCAAGCATTCAAAATCATAATTATAAAGGCGGTTTGGAGGAGATCACCAGGAGGTGATGAGTGTCCAGAGTTTCATATGTTATTTATACTTTTTTTCCCCCTTGTAGGCTTGAGCAGTAAGAAAGGAAAAAATCTGAGGCTGTTACAGAGTCTGTGTGCTTTCCAAGCTGATAGGCTGTCTCTAGGAGTCAGGCATATAGCCAATGAGCTATATCAGCAAATGTGCCAATATAGCTATGGTTTATAGGTGGAAGCCATTCACTCTGAGATGTTCCTCCAGACACTTGTTTGGGAGTTAGGAAGCTGCATCTGTCTCTGGCTTGCAATTG
The DNA here is from genome assembly GCA_032353885.1 of Nothura maculosa. Lineage (NCBI taxonomy): Eukaryota > Metazoa > Chordata > Aves > Tinamiformes > Tinamidae > Nothura > Nothura maculosa. The sequence continues at coordinate 284,317 of JAUBOD010000169.1, forward strand.
GCTCAGGGACTGCAACAGCAGGGCCTTCTCAGTCCCTTTTCTGAGCTGTTTGAGTACTTGTGGAGCAGGAGAAGGCTGGGGGCAGGAAACAGATTCTATTTCCCTCCATGCATTATTCTGAGTGGTTAAAAAAAGTCAATGCCAAAATATTGATAAAAGAGATACTAGCTTAAACTTCTTAAGTGTTTTGACTTGTCAAAGTCAAACACTTGAGACAAGTCAAAACACTTAAGAAGTTTGAGCTAGTATCTCTTACTAGCTTAAGGAGGCTAGTAGAGGAAGCTAGGTGAGAATGGAGGATTTTCTCCTCCATTCTTCCATTCTCCAAGGCATCTGGGAGAATTAAGGTTCAGTCAGATTTTTTCATTTTTATTGTGGTGCCTCCTGAGGAATTCTAATTTAAAGAAACCAGATGACACTAGGTTCTCCAATCAGGTTTTCTGTAACTGAAAATTGAAGAATTAGAATTGAAAAGGGATGCTCCTTAGGGCAATGTATGATACTAAGTTTTCACTTTATAGTAGGAAAGGAGCTTCAACAAATTTATTTTTTATAGATTAGAATAGCTCTAACTCCAATGTTGTTGGGCAGTCTGAAGACTTAAGAGATGACATGAAAGATCTAGATCAGACCTAGATCTATAGCAACAATATCTCTAGTGTAATGTTTAATTCTCTACAAGACCTAATATTTAACTATAAGACTGGCACATTCTTTCTGAAGGGATGGTTTTATTTAATTAAAGCTTGAATACTGTTATAATAACAAGGCAGGTTCTTCTACTAATATTAGAATTCCCTTTTTCTCCGCCTTAAGCTTATACTTTCTAAGGGCTAGTCATCAACTAAATATAATTATACACAGTATAAAAGCCTTATATTAAACTGTAAATGTAGGAGTAACATTCTACAGCAAAACTTTCAGAGGAATTGCACACAGTACTGTACATGAACACACAATATCTCTTTGAGAATATTATTCAGAATATAGAGATAATATTACCTCAGTGAGAAAATACCAGTGTTAAATCACAACCCTAAAGCTGTTATTTAGTAAATTCATATTATAATACAGATTTTAAGTAGTTATTTGTATTAGATGAATCTGTGTTTATCACGAAAGCGAGAAAAACCAACAATCTGCCAAATGGTCTGCCTTCCATCTTCTTTTCAAAGGTATGTGTTTACTGGAGTTCCTTAGAAATAAAGTCATCAGAATTCCTCTCGCACAGGTAAAATGATCATTTACACTTGTAACAAATGAAGACGCAAAGTTACCAAAATTTGGTCTGATTTCTCTAGCAGACTGATCTGACAATGAATTAAGCAGTATGTTTCAACTGTAATAATGGTACAAGATTTATATATGAATATATGAAAGAAGAACAATGCATATCCACAATATTTTAAGAAGACGGATATTTTACAAAAAGTTGAAATGTTGAAATATTAATGTGCATAAACAGTCAATATTTTACCCCTGGTAATTAAAGCTAGACTGCAGTATAGTCCACTCTGAGGATCTGAAAATCTAAAGTCACATCTCTGAACCTCATTCTTCAATCATCGTTTTGAAATCATAAAACGTTTCACAAATTACAGTAAAATATCTTTTGGATTACTAAACTGAGACAAAATCTGAGGTTTTTGCCTAAACTTGGAAATATGGAGTTAAGCTTTAAAAAGTACTGCATTAAAAAATGTCAGTCAAGTTGGAATAGCAAAACTGACTGCACCTGGACAGAAAGGCAAAAGAGCAAGCACTTGCCTAAAGGGCATGACACAGAAGAAACCTAAGAGCAAGGCTTAACACTATTACAATGTCAATACTCATGGGTGTAACAAGATCTAAGTCTGGCAGGCTGCTCACAGCTTAAAGAATTGCAACATTCCCAAAGGAAGGGCAGAAAAGAGGAGATTGAAATACACTGGCCAGGCAGCCAGAGAGAAGGGTTAATCTTGATAGCCAGCTCTCCCTAAAATTCCCAGGAAAGATGCAGTGAACTTGGTGATGGTGTGACTGGATCATTAACGAATTTAACATTGAATTTCATCTTATCCTAAAAGGGCTTGCAGTGCTAATCACATTTGGTCTAACTTCTGCAAGGATGGGAAGAATGTAGGCCCTGGTTTTGCCCTTCAGACTATTGCAAATTTAACCTTCTTTTATGGATGGATCTACTTTGTAGACTAATCAAACCTTTAAGATTAGTCAGTTTCTAATATTTGTGTGTGAATACACTCATATCCATAAAAAAAGTGCTTATATACAGGCCAAAAGCTATAAGGCAAAGGAAGGATAAGATACTTTGTACTGTCATCTAATATGACATGTTACAGTTAGACCACTTTTGAAAGGAAAAAAAAAAACTATACAGCCATATTATTGCATTGAAATGTCAATGAGCTACTCTGCCTATGGCTAGTTTTCTGGCATTTCTTTACTATGCTGTCATGCATAAAAAGGAAGGTGTAGATGTAACTTTTGGTTATTTATATAATTTCACAAATAAAAACACTGAAACCTACAGCAGATATTGCTGATGTTCATATCAGGTAAAAATTTCAATACCATGGCTCATAATTTAAAATATAATAAAAAGATATTAATGCATCACCAGTACTTCTTGAAATAGACAAGCTTTAATGATAAATATTCTCCAATCTTTTCTCCTTTCCTTTAATATTTTTTTGAAAAAAAGAGAGTCTGAGGAAGAATGTTACAATTAAAACAAATTACGTAAGTATTACTCTTAGAAGGAAATGTCTAATTTTCCTGCTTCCTTTTGGCAGTTTCTTACGCTGCTATAGATTGAAGAAAATAGGTAAAAGCATCTTTCGACCACAAACAGATGTGCTTGATAAAGAAAATGTCAGCAAAAATACTAAAGCAATGTGTCACAGCGGCTTTCTGACAGATAGAGGGAAAAGGTAAAAAATGTTCTATCATGTCCGACAAGGTGTTCTTTTTGAGATTTAAAGATCACTGTGCAACTTTAAACATGTTTGTCACTTTGGCTCTGACTGGAGCTATCTGGAGCTTCACAAGAACTTTATCAGCTCAGCATAGGGGGGGAAAAAAGAAGCCCATTCCCATTTATCTCAGCCAGGTTCCCTTCAAAGCCAACAAATAAATTACAGTGTACATTTGATACAAATTGATTTCTTAACTCAAATAACAATGTTGTCCTCCTGGCCGGGCCATGTGTCACTCACTCACAAGCCTGAGTGAAAAGCTCAATCTGTCTGCATGACAGAAAGCGACCTGACGCGCCTCACCGAGGAATGCTAATCGCCTGGGCCCAGCCACCGCCTTTGTGGGCCCACAGTGATAAGGAAAATCAGCCCTTCCTGTCAAACTGCACCAAGGCCCCATCAGCATTTGTTTCAGCCAGCTATATAAGCCCAGAACTAACTGTCCCATTTCATGTGGTAAATGAGAGGAAAATAAGATCCAGCAACTTCTGTTAAGACACCCGGTGACTATGATGAAGCTGAAGTGAAAGGAAACCCCATTGAACATCTCAAACTGATCTTATCGGTTGCTGGAGAAATGAGATATTGGCAGGGGCTGTTGAGTTTCTCACAACTGAGCAGGTTAATAAGGTTGGGAGCCAGGCCACAGGCTAATTGGATTTGCCTTGGTTTGATAAACAGTGGCAGGCCTCTTGCCAGAAAAACATTCATAGTGTGATTTTTTCCCCTCTTTTTCTCTTTAGACCACAATAGGAGAAAAAAAAAAAAGTTGGATTTTTTTTGAAGCTAAAGGTGTCTTCCTGAATTCCCAGCTGAAGAGGCCTACAAAGTCATACTGTGAACTAGTAGTTGTTGTGTGTTCTGATTTTAATCAAACACCGTTTAACCTGCCTGACCTCTCAAAGTCAATTCACATCAAAACAGCAATGTCTGTAAGAGCTAACTAGAAGCAGAAGGAAATAACAACCTACTGAGGCTTTCTGAAGGCTTGAAACCAATTTTGAAGCTTCATCCTGGGGTAGCCCTAGCCCTAGATGCTTGATACACTGGAACGTATGCTGTACTGATCATTGTTGACAGAGTGGCGACATCTGTTCCTGTGACCTCTAGTTCTTTGTGCAATTATTGTTCTGCTTGTTCTCATGGGCTGCACGGTGCTAAACTGGTGCTGAAGTGCTAATAAATTTGCTGTGCTTGGAACTGTAAAGTTTCGAAAACTCACTACATTTTGCTTAATAGAGCTTCTGTTGGTTTTCTCAAGAATTCAGGGCTTCCAGGGAAGAATTTTGTATTGTTGACAGGACTAATGCAAAAGGAATTACAAAGAAGTATGGTCTCGTCTTCCTCTTCAACTGGTTCAGATACAAAGCCAGAGCAAGGCAGTGGAGAATTAGCTCCTCTGTCTGTGGCAAAGTGGAATACTTCATTTTCTACTGGCTGTGGGTGCTTTTCAGACAACTGCCATTTAATTACAAGTACTTCAGTGTGTTCATATATTTTAATATAAGCCATGTCCCATATCATGACTTCTGAGCATTTACATTTTTCCAAGAGCTTGTGTGCCCTTATCAGTAAAAATGGACCCGTCTTTTCAGGTCAGTGTAATCTGTAATCAATGGGAAAATATCTCAGAGATATTTTCATATCAATTACATTCAGTTTGTTTTGCCTTCTGAAATGTATTTGCTCACCATCATATTGAATGAGTTGGACACAGGGAAATAAGGAAGAGAGATAGAGGAAACATCCATCCATATTCAAAATCATATGTTTCTTAATCAAAAAGATTTTTTAAAGGTATATTTCACTATTTCATTCACTATAACATTATTTCTCACTTTAATGCAAATTTGGGTTTTCTTCAAAACAATATTCCAGTATGCAGCTTTCATTCTCTTCTCCACTCAGTAGAAAATTGATTGTATTATATATAGATGTACTTTTTTACCTACAATATTTTTTATTTTATTATTTAATAATTATTTTTAAAATTTACATAATGTCTTTTATTACACTGAAGTACTAGGTCGAAATGAGATATTTTGTATATCTTGTTAAAAAAATATATATATACACAGAATTTTTCTGACCAAAGTTTTTATGTTTAAAAATATCAGTTATTTGAAAACAAAACATTCAGGAACATGTTAATTTCACAAAGATTTATTGGGAAAATAGGTTTGAAATTTACTGATTTCAGAAGAGGCCTGAATTTCCACCGTAGGCGGTGTATTGGGCAATCTTAATTCCTCTCTTAGATTAGCTACTTTGCTGTATCTCTTCTGGCTATTTTAATCACTGACTAGAATAGAATCAGAATCTAATTTGCCTGTTGAAGGCAACCCATTTTATTTTTTTAGAAATAAGGGCAGCTAACTTTACAGAAAAAAAGTGAGAGTTGTCACTTGGCAGAAGACAATGCTACATCTTCAGTCTTCTATCTGAACATCCTAACTTGGGTTAGGTTGGGTTGGCTTATTGGCTTGCTGAAAATATATTTCTCATTTTTCCTCTGGTCTGCAGAATACATAATTATTTATAGGATGTGGAACAGTTTCAACAGAACAAAAAGTAGATTTTCTCAATAATAACAACAACAACAAAAAAGAAATAATCTCTCCCACATGTTCACCGCATGTCATAACTATCAGACTTGAAGCATCTCTAGAAGTGAGAAGGTCCAGACAGTTCAAAACTTTCCAAGTCCTTTGGCTTTACAAGAAAATGTAGATGAGAGAAAATAAAAACAATTTACTGGCAAGAGAGTTTGTAGATAATTTTTTTTTGTTTTTTTTTTTTTAGTTTAAGGACTGGGAGCAATTGAAAGAAATTTTGTTTTGTGTTAAATAAGACCATAACCTGTAAATAGTAGCACAGCTCAAAACAAAACAAGGGAAAAACAACCAAACCTCAACCCCCAAACCCCTATCATGAAAAGAATAAAACCATTCAGGGAAAATAAAGAAAATAATTTCAACTAAACTTTGCTTAAGTTAAGATTCAGGTTTGTTTTTAGAGAGAGAAATCTCTTCCCTCACTTTGAATGTATTTCTGGACACCATCCGACAATATAAAATTGGCTTTGTACTTACAATGACTTATGCATAATAGTTTCTTCTTTTCACATTTTAAGTGTTTTATTATTTTTGGATGCACATCAATACAGTCTGTGGCACAGGCCTTACACAGACTAGGGTAATGAAAGAACATTTTATACAATATAAATATCAGCTAAAGCTAAGTTGACAAAAACCCTTGTGGAAAACCTAACTCTGATACTGGCAAAATTAACAAGAAAGTTCATTTCTGTAATAGTACCAGCAATTTTTTTTCAATTTCACATATATTTTAAAACAATGTACAAAATAAAAATATCTCATTCATTCTAAATTCAAAATAAACTGCACTAATATCACTAATTGACTTATTTTCCTAAAATAACAATAAATAGGTGTATACGAATTAATATCTTTCTAAAATCATGAAAGACATATATATGCATATAGACTACTGTTTTCAATCAAAATTCATCTTTTCTAAATAATTACATCAAAATATTACATAGCAATATGGAAAAGGAGGAATTTAATCACTGGTTAATTTTGGTAAGCAAATAATATATATATTCTAGTGAGTAAAATTTTCTATTGTGATTCAAAAATTATGATAAAGGTTATTTGTTATGATTCCAAAATCTCTAACAGATAGCAGACAAAATTAATAAAAGCAGCTCCAAAAATATCTTATAAAGAGTAACATGTGCTTTTACCTTTCATCTCAGTGAGCAGTCCCTCACCTTCCCTGGAACTATTCACAGTGGATAAAATTAAGCACATGATCACATCTTTAAAAGATAAGGTCCTAAAGAAACACCTGGTAATTAGCACTCTGATACAACATGAATAGGGCTCATAATGGTGCACTGGGGGTTTTTTGAACATCATTGTATTGCTATTTTTAGAAGGGAATAGATATAAACAGAACCTGGAAAGAATAATTGCCTCAAAACACAAGCAAGCTATTAATAATAAGCAAGCATTGTAGAACAGTCTGATTCAAGAATAGCTTCCCCTCACTTGTGAAAAAGCATCTACAACATTTACTAAATACAACACATGGAAAACATAACAACAGAGATAGTTACCAGAAACCTGAAAATGTAAATCTGAATAATAATCATAGCTAAAATGCAAGTTTCAATGGTAAAGCTAAAGCGCAAGAGTTGGTGATCAATAAACAGTTGAGCCAACTTTGCCTCTTCCAGAGTCCTAAGATACTCAATGTACTTGGATATATGCTTATTTGCATGCAAACATGCTTATTTATGCACCAAGACATAAATTAAATATTTGTTTTAAAGTATCTAAAATGAGGGGTATCCATAAGAAACTTTTCAATCAATTGAAGCTGAGCAGTCAATTCAACACCAGGTTTTGTATGGTCACTGGTCATGAGCTGTGTTCCCTGGGCTTAGCTGTTGAGGCCTGTCCTCTTTATTGTCTTTACTGTTTATCTTGATGAGAGGATTGAGGACACCCTTAGCAAATTTGCAGATGACACCAAGCTGGGAGGAAGTGTTGATCTGCTTGAGGGTAGGAAGGTTCCACAGAGGGATTTGAACAGGCTTTATGGATGGACTGAGACCAACTGTATGAGGCTCAAGAAGGGCAAGTGCTGGATTCTGCAGTTTACTCACAACAGCTTCATGCAGCACTATGGCCTTGGGGTCGTGACTAGAGAATTGTATGTCAGAAAAGTATCTGCATGTGTTGGTCAACAGACGTCTGAACATCAGCCAGCAGTTTGCCCATCTGCCCAAGTGGTCAAGGCGGCCAAGGACATCCTGGCTTACATCATGAATAGCATTGCCAGCAGGACTAGGGAAGTGATCTTCCCCCTGTACTCAGTGATAGTGAGGTTGCATGTCAAAAACTGTGTTCAGTTTTGGGCCTCTCAGTACAAGAGAAACATTGAAGTGCTGGAACATGTCTAAAGCCAACGGATCTGCTGAAGGGGCTCTAGCACAAACCTTATCAGGAGTGGCTGAGGGACCTGAGGTTATTTAGTCTGAAGGTCACCCAGGAGACCTTACCATTCTATACAATTGCCTGAAAGGAAGTTGTAATAAGGGAGGGGTCAATCTCTGCTCCAAAATAATTACCAACAGGACAAGAGGAAATTGCCTCAGGTTGTGCCAGAATAGGTTCAGGTTAGGTATTTGGAAAAACTTCTACATAGAAAGAGCAGTCAAGCATTGGCATGGGCTGGGATGACCAATGAAGTGTTGGAGTCATCATCACTGGCAGTGTTCAAGAAATGTGTAGATGAAGTGCTTACCGACATGGTTTAACAGGCATAGTGTTAAAGAGCTTATGGTCAGATTCAGTGATCTTGAAGGTCTTTTCAAATCATAATAATTCTATGACAATAATTGTATTTCCCTAGACAGAAGAATTTTCATCATCACCATCTGACTTTTAGCACTTGCATCGCTAAAGAAAACATCAAATAACCATGCTATGCTAGTTCACTGCAAGGACAGTCTGGATTACCTCTTTGCCTGTTCATTGCTCATTTTTGAATTCAGTTGTCATCTCTGTTATCTTAATTAATAAGTTTCTAGTTAGCATCATATCAAATCATTCCTATCATCCTTAACTTGTAAATTCCTTTCTAGGGCCATATCACAACTTTAATAACAAGCTAGCTGGAAGAGACCTATCATGCATTTTGCAAATTATTTCACAAATGAATAAAAAATGAGTTTGGAAAGATCTGCTTTTGCTAAATGCTTATCCCCTTTTCTCCCATTTTTCATTTACATAAATATATTATACCATCCTTCAAAATGTGGTCTGATATTTTTTATGTTGCTTGGGGCACATTGATAAGCTAGCAGTTTTCCCCATTTTTAAGAATATGTATTATATTTCTTATCCATCATTTATAAGTTCCCTCTTCCAATATGATACACTTTTGATCTCGTTAGACCATGTATTTGGTCTTCTTGATCTCTTGTTTCATATGCATTTTTTTTTCTTTTTTTTTCCCTGTAATTCTGAGTTTCAGATCTTTGTGATTGAACACACTTAATCTTTGAATTTTTTTTCCACCTCAGACGTGTTGAGGGTTTCCATACCCTTGTCATTAACCATTCTGCCCTTGCCCATCTATTCATTATGATTGTTCTTACTGAAAACCACAGCAATATATTCATTTAGTATCTTTAATATCTCATTCCTACTCCAGAGATACATTACTTTTTTATTAATATATTTAAGAACATTTCTTCATTTTAAAATTTTCCTTTCAAGATCAAAGCAGATTCAACTTCTGGCTATTCTCTCTGTCTCAAATTGTTTTCTGACCTCCAAATTGCATCTTGCTTTCTTGACATTTCTGGAAGTATTATCTGAACAATTCATTTCTTACATATGTCTATAGTCTGAAACTCTTTCTGAAAAAAAAGATCATGCCTTAGAAAGGAAGTTACAGATATTCTTGCACATTTGACTTTATATCTCTTTATATTCAACCCTCTGAGTACTCAGCCGATTTCACTTTGTGGACTTGTTCCTTAATTTATTAGTTAACTCTTGTAAAATTGTAAGCTTTGGTTACAAATTATTTTTACTTATCCTTTCTTTGAATAGAGTCTAATAATCTTGTAATCACTCTATTCAGTGTAGAAATTTCACTTTTATAATTGCCTATATCCTATGCCTATTGATACAATTTGTATTTGGAGATTCTATGGCTCCTGTAGCAAGTTAAAACCATCTGGGCACTGCTTCTGTTAGCAGTTCATTCACTAATGGCCTTACAAGGATTTTCCTGGAATGCATCTCTGATCATTCCAGACCACTCCCCAAAGAGTTTCTAAAGAGAATTCTTAGCCCTTTTTATGATTCAAGACAAAACAAATCAACAAATATGCCATTTTTAAAGAACCTTCTCAAAATTGACACGCTCATTCTTTTTCTGTGATATTTGTGCTACTGCCTGTTGAGTTCTAAAACACAAACAAGGACAGCAGAAGTAACATTGGAAATTTAAGGGGAACTCTGCAACTACTTTCCCTGTAATCAGTTTTGTCAATAAACTTGGCATATCTGGCTTTATCTGAGAAGCAGAAGGAAAACATTTCATAAAATGAAGCCTTTTTATGTTGAGTAAAATTTACATAAGTTTAAAAAATTAAAATTTAAGTTGAAAGATTGATGAATCTCAGATAATGTGGATTTTTATTTCAATTACACAGCAAATTACACATTAACTTACCTAATTGCTTTATGAAGGAGTCCCTTCATACTCTCTGTTTGGGAACCCCCAACAGATCCAAATCATTCTTGATAAATCATAATGATAATATTTGGGGTTCATATGCTATTAGAGCTGAAGCCTATTACTTAAAACTGGTCATACAGAAAAAAATGAATTGTGTTCTTCCTTCAATGAACCCATTGGAGAAAAGAACAAAACTATAATAGTCAGAAACCCAAGAACTGGTGAGGAGTCAGTGACTGGCAGAGGTGACGGGCAAAGGTGACTGACAGTCAGTGACTGGTAGCAGGCCCAGTATGTGAAAGTACACATGGACCAAATTCCCATCAGAGACATACATGCATATTGCACTTTTTCAACAACCTCTAGCTGCTTCTCAAGGTTAACACAGCTGACGTGAGGAAATCACAGAATCATTGTTCCAGTACTCTGTCACTATCACAGTCAAGTTTTTCTTTATACGGAGATTAAACTTCCTGTGTTTCAATTTGTACCTATTACCCCTTGTCCTGTTGCTGATGATCACCACTGAGAAGAGCTTGGCCCCTTCCTATTTACATCCTCCTCTCAGGTATTTGTACATCCTGATAAGATCCCCTTTCAATCTTCTCTTCTTCAGGCTAAACAGGCCTAGCTTGCTTAATCTTTCCTCAGAAATAGTTCTGGTAGATTTAAGAAGGGGTCCTTAGGAACAAGTTGAGTCTGCCCTGGGCAACCAAACCGTGCATCTGACCCAAGCCTCCAGCAGCCTACCTCTGGAAACCCAGGAGTTGGGCACAGAGTTGGAACCCCTTATGGGTTCTCCTTATGGAACCCCTCAGGTTCTCTGAGCTCCCTATGGAGTTTTAATATGAGTCCTTTATTAAATCTATATTGTTTAGCCACTTAGGAAACTTGAGTTTCTATCTTGTTTAGCCCTCTGGTGCCTGCCCCTTGCTTCCCCATCTTTTGGTCACATTGACTATGTTGGTATCTAAGATTTTGAGTTGAAACAGAAACATGATTTGGGGGAGAATGTCTCCATTAACCACCTATTGAGTCACTTCTCAGATTGATTTTGAGATGCATAAATTAGGTTCCTTTTGAAAAAAACAATATCAGAAGCTCCTTTCCCAAATCTTCCAATTTATTAACATAAAATTGAATTTCTTTATTTAAATTCAGAACCAGTGTGTGATTTGCATTGCTTTCTGATCAATCAATGTGTACTTAATATCTGTTCTTTCAGAAAGTTGCCAACTATGCGTTTAGTGCAGAGGTTCAATTAGGTTCAGAACAAGGCTGAATGTGGTCAAAAGTCATTCACTCAAACTCAGGTAGGTGGAAACCAGTTCCTTTAATATACTGATGTATTTTTATTGCACCAAATTATTTGCTAATGGAGATATAGTGTAAGCAGAGTTCTCAGTGGAGTAACATTCAAAAGCAATTGTAATATTTTAGTAAGAACATCTTATGCATTTTGACAAGTATTGACCTGAAATACTTTCAAGGGACAGAAATGTTTGAGGTACTTTTAAACTGTAGAATTCATATTCACTTTGATACTTGGCAAAAAACCTTTTAGTGGTGATAGAACAAGAACTTCTCCCTCCATAATATTTTTTTCTTAAGTAATAAAGTTTTATGTTGCTTCCATGATCTTTTCCTTCAGAACTATGCAGAATCTCTACCAAGGGCTGGGTGATAGTAGTTACTAAATCAAATAGGTAGTCCCAGTATCCCATATAAAAGCCAGAATCATCACACATAACTACCCAAATACATTTATTATCAAAAAGTTTACCATAATTGAAAATAACAGTGGAATGTGGCATAAGCTGAATAGCTAAAATGAAAATCTTCCTTTGTAAAATGAAAATTTTTCTTCAAAGTCACTGGAAGCCGAAGACTGGGCTAATTCACTGGCATTAGGTTGCTATTTAAACAATTACTTGACTTTATTAGTAGCCAGTTCTTAGAGAAATTCTCATTCACATTGGTTTCTGGGTCTGTCCTATGGTGTTAAGCTTTATCACTCTGCATGGTCTCATCCCATACAACATTCTCAATCTCAAATAAGAGGCAAGAAGGCACTGCATAGGACCTACGTTATGATGAGATCTTTGACTACCTCTACAATAATTTGACGTCTTGTCCCAACAGAAAATACGGGAGGTTGTGACTTCTACCATTTTTTAGATTTTCAGTTCAATAATATATGGCAATGTGGATACTCATATGAAATCATGATTTCATTTTCTAAAGTACTTTTGTCTAAATGGAATAAATCACAGTCTTCCCTCTGACTCTCTGACCACTTTCCAAACTTTGAAGTCGTGATGTAACCACATAATCATAAAATAGCTGAGATTGGAAGGGACCTTTAGAGATCTGTGTTTCTGAAAAAAAGTGTGGCCCCATCTTCTTTACATCCTCCTTTCAGATGTTTATGCACATTGGTAAGACTCTTTCTCAGTCTTATCTAGGCCTAACAGGCCCAGACTCTTTAGCTTCTTAGTGGTCTTTGGCTGGACTGTCTCTGATAGTTCCATGTCTGTCTTCTACTGGGAAGACCAGAACTGGATAGAGCACTCTAGATGTGTTTTCACTACAGCTGAAGAGAGAGGGAAGATCACTTTCCTCAGCCTGCTGGCAACACTCTTCCTAATACACCCCAGGATCCCATTGGCCTTCTTGACTGCAAGGGCACAATGCTGGCTCACAGTTAACTTGTCTAGGACTTCCAGGCCCTTCTGTGCAGAGCTCATGTCCAGAAGATCAGCTGCCTCTGTTCCTTCATCCGGATCATTGGTGAATAAGTTGAACAAGACTGGATCAAAAAAAAATCCCAGGGGACACCGCTAGCTATAGGCCTTCAACTAGACACTGATCACAACCCTCTGAACTCTGTTACTCAGACAGTTCTCAGTCCATCTCACTGTCCACTCATTTAAGCCACACTTGCTGAGTTTATCTAATGGCAATGCTATGGGAGAGGGTGTTGAAAGCTTTACTGAAAATCTTTAAAATCTTTTGTTCTGGAGTGCATGCAGTTACACCAAGAGTATGCAATATAATAAGTATCTTTTCTTTTTTTTTTGTCAGCTAGTTATTTGACATATTCTTTACTATACTAATGTGATCTTTATATATATTCAAATGTCTGTGACACAGACTAGTAACCTGTGGAAAATATTCACTAACGGCTTACACATTCATTAGCCATTATCAATCTGTACATTTTTACTTTTTAGATAGAGCTATGAAAAATACATGAAGATGAACTCTGGCTTGTGGCATTTGTTGTGAAGCCCAGAAACTGAAGCAACTTGCAATCTATCGTGCATAAAAGCAGAAAAAAACATTTATGAGCCCACTCATGTAAAGCTTGAGTAGGCAGATTCATGAAATTCACCGAGATTTGGATTGAATTTAAACTGTTCTCTACAGCTCTACTTCTGATTAGAGATGTGAAAAACACACATTTGAATGAAACATATTTAAGAAGCTTGAATATGCTTGAACATATATGAGCTTGATCTTAAGATGTACAGTTGGTTAATTTATATTCAGCATAAAGGGGAAGACAAAGGAGATAATACTCCACTTTTTTAGATTTTTAGCTATGGATGAAATTTTATTAATGTAAGAATAAAAGCGCCACTGATTTTTATTGTTTCTATCAAATCATGAAGCTTAAGGTGATTAAATGAAAGACATTACCTAAAACAACAGAAACTCTGAGAAGAAACAAATCTGTTTGAAGAAACATCAACAAATCTTTTTCCTCCAGTCACTTCTCTTTGCATCTTATTAAAAACAAATTGCATTGTATTGAAAAAAATATATTCCAGGAGTTCGTCCCCACTGTCTCCCTACACATTTTTTTTAAAATTATTTATAATTCATAAAGAGCATCAGAGATTTAGTACTATTGAAAAAAAAGCATTGTATAGCTCAAATTTTTAACACAAACTAGTAATATTTTATGCTTCATATGTTTAAATTCTGTAAAAATATCAGCCATTGTGGCTTTCATATATTTTTAGTAGATGTAGAAAAAAATCACGGAGGCTTACAGTTTATTTTAATATCTAAATGAATTCTCAGCTCATCATTCAGATGACTTCTGGACTGCAAATAGAGTCATACAATGCATAAAGATGAAGAGATTAAATCACACATCCTGACTCTTTCAGTATATAAATATAAATGCATACATATACACACACAGCTAGGGTCCTGGTCCAAATGCTTTGATCTAAGCCTATCCTTCAGCTCTGGTTCAGACTAAACCAGAATATCTTTCTCTTTCCAGACCTACAGAACTTAAATAGCTAATTTGTAAGAAGGTAAAAGCAGACTCATTCTCAGAAATTCATTTGAAAAAGTTCTGGCAAGGTTCTTTATTTAGGGCCCAATTCTTGCAAAATATATAGCAAGATCTTATTACCATATAGTACAGGCTTAGAGCTAGTAAATCCACTTATATAACAGAAGTTTGTGTTGTCAAGGATCTGGACTAACTTAAACATTTAATCCTAATAATGACAGTCTAAAATTATCTATTAAATACTTAACATTCTTTCTCAAGTCTATGTTTTCTTCCAGAATATTATTTTGAATATATTCCTGTTTTTAAAGGTAAACCATATTAAGGATTTTGAAAATCAATTGTTTGAAAAAGTGTTTTTTACTTTAAGAAAAGTTACTAAGTTTACTTTTAAAATAAGACTAATAATATATGTAGTCCTCATTACATCTTTTTGATTACCCATTTTTAAAATTGCATAATTAAAATTAATTTGATATTAAATGACCTATATCTCCTGGAATTCTACAAAATTCAAAAATAAAAAAGGCAGAAATATTTTAAAATAGATATCTAGCAAGTATCTATTTTTTCTTAATTATCTATCTTTCAGAGATATGACTTTTTCAAAAATCCTAACAAATATATATATATATAACAAATATTTGATATGAAATCCTGTCTAACTTTAAACAACAGTAATGAATGACAGCTAATGACACATGTATCTAAAGAGCATTTCTGTGGTCAATTTGAATACCTCTTTTGTTTTAGAACATTGTTTTTAAAAGCAAGATTCCTTCTTAAAAAAACTTAGATCATCCAAAGAGAGAAACAGTCTCTTGGATTCAATATCCAGAATTTTCTACGGCGTGGCCAGTACCTAAATTCTTTGTCTTAGTTATTTTGGTTTCTATATGTCTAAGAGGTTAACTATCCCAATTTTCTCTTAGTATTAGGTGGGTAGGGGTGGACCAAAAATGGTGCTGGAGATTTTTAGGTACACCTATTTTCCTTGGTATACACATATTCACTATCCAAAATTTGGGCCTTTGCCATAGGATCCCACAAAAATCTTCAGAACTTTTTACTTTAGAGAGTAGAAAATTCACATAGCATAAGTAGCTGAGCAAATCATTGTACTATATACATTTATCCTAGGGCATGGTTCTCTCAAACTAATGCCTTGCAAAAGAAAAACACTATAAATAAGTGCAACCATGTCAAAGCTAGTTTTTTAATTTATATTAACTTCATTTCCTGGATGCCTGTAGACTTACATTCTTTCAAAAAGTGAATGGGTCTGGTAGTCAGGCAACATTTTAGAGATTTAATTTACTAGCACTAAGAATTAACACGTTTCACCAATACCTAAAATTGTAGATTTGAAGGATAATGTCTATGTATTCTGAAATTTTAAATTGCCTTTCATATCAAATATGCTTTCTATCCCAATAGTACCTAAATATGTCAGCTTAGATGGGGCATTTGAGCCATATCCTAGGACAATTTTTGAAGCAGGCTTTCCTCATCAAGTTATAGAAATTTTGCTTAAATTAGCTCCCCAGACTAGCTGTCCGATATAATTGCAGACTTACTATTACTTTCAAAAAACTCAAAAATGAATATAATACCCTGAATATATTGAGACTGTGATTTGGAACCCTAGAATGAAGCTATAACAGCAATGCTGTACTATTTTTGGTCATGACTTGTTTCCCAGGGGTGAGAAGATGACACAAGGATGCTTCTGGGGAGAATTATCAAGAATTCTCATTCGTCAATTTCGGAAACACTGTATGATGGATTAGCACATTCTCCTCCTGTTCTGTTCTTTCTCTGACCCTTTCCTAAACAGAGTTCAGTTTGGCTTACTGAGTCAGAAAGGCACTAGCCATATGACTCATACTATGGATTATTTATCCCAGTATCTGTGATGAAAGATAAGCATCCATGGTTGATAACTGTTCTAATGTTCTGAATGGAAAGGCTTGTACCACATATCCTGGTCTTCCATACTGATGAATTATCAGGACTTTTCACAGTCTACAGCTTAGGTTCTCCAAAAAATCCATTTTTATCCAGGAAGAGATTCAAGTTTTCTTAGTGGTGAGTACTTTTTATCCAGGTTTCAACTCCTGAAAATGAAACTATCATCTATTTTATTTTCCTTGTAAAGCTTTTTGTTTTGATTCTGTAATAGCATTATACTTCTCATTCAAATGGTTATTTGGTAGGCACAACCAAATTGGCCTGGAATATCTAAATTTGCCAGTGTTGAAGTTTGTCTTTTAGAGAAGATAGTAAAGTAAAAGAAGTCCACAAGCTTGGCTGGCTGAAGTAAAGAGTGGAAAGTCATCAGCAGTACCAACAACCATGAACAACAAGATGATACAGATCGGAAACACCAGAAACTGCAGAAAGTTTGGGGAAAAAAAGTGGGATAAATACAGCAGAAAGGAGAAAGCAGAAGTTACATAGGTGTCCTGGTGTGTATGAATGTGCAAGACAGAAAATTATAGGGATCAAATACAGAAAGAAAAAAAATAAAAAGAGATTTGCATATCAAAATGAGAGAAAAGAATAGGAGAATGCAATCAGAAGAGAAAGTCTCTCAAACGCCATGGGAAGATCTGATGCTGGAGTGTAAAATTTCTGATCTTGAGATGGAATAATTGAGACAATGAGGTAATCAAACTGAGACAGCTTCATAGCATTGCTTCATCTGTTTCTCCACCACCACCATCATAAAATGCTTTGCTGTATTTAGAAATAGTCTAACCTCGGCTACAGAAAGAAAAAATGACACCTTAGATTCCACCAAAGCCTTGTAATACCTGTAACTACCAAGAAAACTGCCTAGGTATAAAGCTGCCTGAGTGAATCCAGCAGCTCTCATAGAATGATAGATTAAAAATCTGTTTTTCTAATACCTGATGAAGTATGACATCTTTAAGGTGTCTACCTCACTATCTACAGACACTATATCAGAGCAATTATATTAGAGCTCACTCCTACAAGACTTCAAAAAAAGCCTTATTCTTTATCCATATGGCACAATTAAAAACAACAGTCACATTAAAAGCAAGGTCCTTAACCTGTACTGGTTATACTGATTATATTGGTAACTCTGTTATGGAGATAATTAGATATAACTGGCTTAATTATCTGCTTCCTAACACTGGCTTCCTCTCAGCAGGCTGATGCAGAAGAGAAAAAAAAACATCCTTTAGTGAAAACAGATTAGAAAACAGATTTCATTAAAAAATGAAAGAAAAGACAGAAAAAGAAAGAAAGGAAGGAAGGGAGGAAGGAAGGAAGGAAGGAAGGAAG
>JAUBOD010000169.1:302302-328002 GCA_032353885.1 Nothura maculosa
AGGAAGGAAGGAAGGAAGGAAGGAAGGAAGGAAGGAAGGAAGGAAGGAAGGAAGGAAGGAAGGAAGGAAGGAAGAAATGCTCCCTCCCACCCTCCCCCAAAAAGCCATCCAGAAAGTTCAGTTTCTTCTACTGAACTTTAATAAATGATATCTTTTAAAGGTAAATTCCAGACATCTTCCACTTCAAAAATCACATTCATTTTAGATAACCAAATGTTAACACTCAGTTCCCTCTGATAGACCCCCTTGACCCCTATCTTTCTTCTAGGTACTTTTAAGAGGCAGAATAGTTTAGATCTGGCTACAAAACAAGCAAAAAAACTATGTCTGCTAGATGCTAAATGAGAAAATTGATTGTAAGTTGTAGATGGATAGAAAGAGGGCAGCTAAGGAGTGGCTACTTTAGTATCCCAATAAGGGTCGTATGCTGTTCAGTCATTGCTCCTAGAGGCCTGGGCAACCTTTTGGAGAAGGCAAGACATCCCATGAGTCATCACATGTAAGTCAATACAATACATTAAAGTGAATTTTTCTATCTTCCTTATTGGATGCCAAATTTTGAAGATGATTTTATATACATATATATACACATATCTATCTATCTATCTATCTACCTATCTATCTATCTATCTATCTATCTATCTATCTATCTATAGGCATAAGGAAAACAGGGAAGCAAAATTGCAAGCATAATTGATCAGGATAGCAGTAGAGACACAAAATAGTTTTCCCCAAGACTATAACTGCATGCTGTTGTATCTCCTAATAACAATTAAAATATATATTATTTTAAATATTGAATTTCTTAAAACATCTTTTCATGAACTTGAAGTGATATTTTGTAGGTGTAGTAACTTATGGTAAACTGAGGCATGAATAAATTTGTAATAAAAACTATATGGAAAAGTTAAAAATTGCAACAAACATGCAGATGTCAGTGAATTATATCCAAGATTTATTTAGAGTATTTGGCCTACAGATCTGTATCTCTACCCGAGATAAAAAAAATACAAAAAAAATATTGCATGCCTTGGGCAAAGCCTCAGTTGAATATGGCTCGGGGATTTCTATATTACTTCAATATATTCTATATTTCTATTATTCCTTTAATACTTTTGTAGTAGATCATATTTAGTTCAGTATAATGAAGTGCTTGGTTTACTGCCAGATCTCAAAGCCAAATTCTGTGCAGCAAACAGTTCTCAATTCTTCCACTATTTTGTATCTTCTCTTTAAAATGTGCAACTATTTTAAAAACTCACCATGCCCTTCCTCCTTTAAATTATATAGCATTTTAAGAAGAAAATGAAATACTTGTCTTTTCATTCTTCTTACTTTTCTTCTCTTACAAGCATGAAAAATCCATTTAACAGTTGTTTTATAGTTGGAAAAAAACATTGAAGAAAAAATAGAGTTAAAAAGGTTGTTTTTTTTGCAACCACATTCCATAGTATTTACAGGCAGACAGAAGAAGGTTGCTTTCTGTCCCCTGAATTCATAAATCTAACTTGGTCGTCTTTTGAAGAATTTATGAATCATGGTTAACAATCAGCTTTAGGTCCTTCTGAGGCACATTTTGAAGCTACAAAGGTCCAATAAAGAGCCCATGGGAAATGACCCTGCATCCCATTATATTTAAAATCTCGCTACTGTAGGATTCTATGTCAGAAGTAAAACATTTCACTCTATGTTCCCTTCAATGTCAGAGAGCTCCCTCTGACTTGATGCTTTATTAAAAGTAAAGAAAAATACCAGATTTCTGCTTCTCAGGGAAAACTGATTTTTTTTTTCTTAAAAAAATGTTTTCTCCTTTTACTGTTTTTTTTTTGAAAAAAAACCTCTTTCTTTTGTACATTTTCTTATACTCATTATTGTCCACCCTTTTAAAGTTTTTATCTTTCTTTTATCTATTTCATATGCCTGTGGCAAACACCATAACTGTCGTCTTTCTATTCCAGGAATCAGCTAACATATATGTTTTATCTTAGACCAGATTGCTCTTTTCCTATTTAAATGGCAGTTGTGAACTCAAAGTCAGATTTCAAGGTCAAGGGAAGGATTTATAGTTTACTGTGATTTAAGCCCTTGTGGGCCTCTTTTTTGCTTGATGAAAAACAAAATCACAAGCATATTATTGGGAGAGAAAGTGGAATTCATGGTTCACAGGTGCAAGTGGTGCCACATTTGTTTTGTTGTCTCTTCAGCTGCAATAATGACAATAACAACCATTTCAACAGGAAGTCATCTGCAGGTCTTCATGCTAGTGCAATCAGTTTGGAGGGGATAAACGTGAAAAAGAAAAGATAAATAAAAGAGAATACACCTGCTGAGTATAGTTGACTTCCACCATGTAATATATGAAGTAATAGCAAAAAAAATCTATGGAAAGGAAGGTATTTCATGTTTCTCTGCTAATAAGGATGTACAATGTTAACAATTATTTTCTAAAGCAACTATTCTGACTAAAAGCAATTTACCATAGCCTAAAAACCTGGAACAAAAAATTCCTGGTATTCTTAATGGATATTTAAAAAGTCCTACATTTGACACAACCTGTGTAACACCTGAGAAGATATAATTCAAACAACAAAAACAGCCTACTGGAAAGTGCTCATGGATTCTTTAGGAAACCAGGCATAATATCACAAAATGATAGCTGCAAAAAATTTATCAATACAATTTTCAACTGAATGCCCAGAGAATTAATTCCTCAAAGCGGATAGGTAATAAACAGCTTTCCTTTTACTGCTCTAATGTAACCTAGCCTGAAATATTAACTGGATTTCTGGAGATTAAACTGTAATAAAAATTTTAAAAATATGCAAGAATTTACAATGCCAAAAGACAGAGCTTCAACTGAAATAAACTCTAAAATGCACCACATTCTGATTAGTCAAGAAACAATACATGCAACAGAAAAATATTTCACCTGCCTTACAATGTTAAAGAAGATTAATCTACCAACACATAAGAAAGGGTCACCTGAAGGAAAGTGTAGATTTCCAAAATTCCTGTGGACCTCACAAAACAGAACTAGAGAGCATTGTTATTACTTCTTTTATTCCCTCGATAAGTTCCATTTTCTTAACATAAAAATGAATTTGAGTTGTGGTCTACATCTTTGCTTTGATGATCAATTACTTATTTTTCCACCTTGCAGGAATAATACCTTTTTTTTTCAAAATAAAAATATCTATTTCAAAGGTTTGAGAAATAATCTTTTTTTTCTACTGTATTTATTTATGTCTTTGATACTACCAATCTGTTGCATCAAAATTACAGAATAGTTTGTTATAATTGTTAATCAGCTTTTCACACTCAGAATATTATTGACAAAGAAACATAATTTATATTAGAACACCAAATATCCTAGGCTAATTGAAGACTTAGTGCTCTCATCAAATAAAATTAATAAATCTAGTTACAATGGTACCGAAACTTATTTTAAAAATTATATACAGTTAAAAGGATGTGCATACAGACATACACACACACACACACACACATACATACACACTTTTTAGTTTTTCCCCCTTTCTGTGGGGCTACACTCACCCCTTTTTTGGCGTATTTCTCCTCAAATTAAAACCTGCCTGTGGTCAATATTACATATTTTCTAACATGCTCTAAGTCTGACGGAGAACTCAGGAGGTCATCATTGGAAAAAGGCGACTTGGAGCAGAAGAAGAAACATCAGAGACACAGTGCACTCTGTCTGTCTCCAGGACTACTTTTTCTTGAAACTGAATCTGTTTTAAAGCATCCTATGCACAAACTTGCATAAACCAACAATTTTTAATCCACTGTCTTGTCACTACCCAAAGCTCTCTGCAGTTGCTTAGATGGATAAATTACAGTGATACAATTTTTTAATACTTTCCCCACATGAATAAAATTGCCATTTGGGGACTTATTAAGGTAGAAGATCTAAGGCAGAAGATCTGTTTATTTAGGTTGTTAGCGCAGATTGTTCTATTTCTTCTGAAAGAGTCATAGATTTCATTTATACTGCTCAAAAATTACTCTGGAGTTGTTTTTTTTTTCTTTTTTTTTTCTCATAACACAAATTTGTGCTTGTTCCTAGCCTTCTGTGTCACATGTTTGATTCCTACCTCGTAGTTTCTTATGTACTCCCTGCACAGAAGACAATGCCACAAATGCGTTGTATACTCTTGAAGATGGGACAGAAGTGTTATTAAAACTTTATGGAAAAAAAAACACAAAAATTTCATGTGTAAAACTCCTAAGTGCTTTTCTGGTGCCATATATATTTCATTATAAAACTATTAACAACATAGCTAATTATTGCATAATACATAACCTTGTGCATAAAACAGAATCTATGCAGAGCCTTAAAACAGAAGATGGAAGTAAAATGCATATTAAAAATAATATTTACACTCATTGATTACAGCCAAACTGTTCTTCAATTTCTGTGTCCATGCATCTATATTTGGTCTAAGTAGGAATGCAGAAGTGTGCAGAATGTACTTGTCATACTTTTGATGAAGTACGTAATTTTTTGATTCCTACTCTGCTCACTCAATGCCTTTGGAAACTCCTTTGTATAGGAAGTATTTCTTTCTAAACATATTTAAATCTATCTTGTGTATACAAATGTATCCAGTGTATCCAACAATGAGAAAAAAATAAATCAATATACTGAGAATTGAGCATATAATTTGAACATGAATACAGAGGTGTTATTCAGGGCTCTACGTCTCCAGATCTCAGAGCGCTCCACAAAATATTTTGAAAATTATTATGCACAATTCTCATAAAGTATTACACAAATTGTGCAGTTTCAATGACACTTAAAAACTAGTAACAGCCTTTGGACAAGAACGAAACTTAGCTCTTTGAGAGTCTGGTATAATGGAAACTATCTGTAAAATTTCTGTGAAGATTCCTCTGATACAGATAAATGAAACAGCAGTGATCTTTTATTTCATCCAGGAAAACCACTTGATAATGCTGCCTTTGGCTGATAGCATTCTTACAGCTTGCTTCTTCCTATCATTTTTAAGTACAATAAGCTCTAGGAAATGTGGAAAAAAAACTGAAAATCTGCAGAAATAGAAAATATCCTACTAATTTTGTCCATATTTAAAGCATTTTAAAAAAGAATCATAAGTCCTTTTGTACATTACAATGTCTTGCAAACACTTTTACATGTAAATTGTAACATTTCATTACTTATTCCCAAACACAGTGAAGCCCACAGAAAGAACCTCCCATTTTCAATGGAAGATGTGAGTGGTTTCTTTTGTTATTATTATTTGACTTCTGAAAATAATTCCTCAGCAGACATATTTGCTGCTAGATTAGACAAAAATAATCTTTTTACAATTAAAAAATCATAGTTTTAGGATCTCACTTGGGATCAGCCAAGAACTTCTTTTACACACTTATCAAATAAAAGAATGAAAAATAAATATGATATATTACATAGAAAGACAGAACTTTAGAAGTGCATCTGGAGCCTACCTATGTGATAGCCTTGGAGAAAACTAACACAAATGCCAGTAAATGTGAACCCAGCAAGTAATGATGTTACTTCTGAAAAAGTGTCATTTATATTCAACATCTAAAGCTTGTTGCAGTTTTTGAAAGCAACATCTGGAGGCTGCTTTCAAAACAGAAAAAGAAATAGTAGTAGTCCAGAGTTCCAATTCTGTATCTCAGAATTGTATCTCTATATATTCTGTATTCTCGTTGTGCTTAACTTGTCTTAAACATTCCAAGAACATGATCCCTGCTGTTACTCCAAAATGCCAATAATTGTGCAAACAGAACCCTTCCTAAAATAGTGCAGACAGTTGAAAAATTAGCATATGATGAACTAAGAGTTTCACATACATCAGGAACCTTTCTGGAAGAATGGAAAAAAAAAAACTTTGAGAAAAGGCTGAATGATAAAGATCAATTGATTTAGGGTTTTCTACAGGGAATGAAATGATCAAGTCTAAGTTAGTAGAAAATATTTGAATAGAAGTGAAGTTCTGATGGTAAGCAAAACCATAAGGCCTCATAAGGCTTGTGTTCCAGTACCTTCACCAGCTTCTTGCCTTTCTTTCTGAGATGCTACAGCACCTCAATGTCTTTCCTGGAGTGAAGGCCCCAAAACTGAATACAGTATCCAAGGTGCAGCCTGAGCAGTGCTGAGTACAGGGGGATCATCACTTCCCTAGTTCTGCTGGCTCATATTCTCATATTAGTATATAGAATAACTACGTAGAATGTAAATGGATGATCAGTAACACAGGACTCCAGTCTCCTAATGCAGACTACTTACACTCCCAAGAGAAATAAAGTATTGGAAAGGTATTTTGTCATATGATTAAGTAATGCAATATTGCACATTGCCAAGCTATGTACAGTGCAATGCCAGCAGCGAGAAATAAATTCCTCTTTAGATCAAGTTTCCATTCTGAGCCAAGATTTATCCTAAAATTGGCATTTAGATCTGCTGATCCAACGATAAGACAGCTACAGAATCCAGGAAGTGAAAAGAAATTCTATAAATATTGTATTTGTGATATTCTGGCACATTTCTTCATAAAACACACTAGATTAAGAAGAGAAAGCAGATTTTTGTTTCTCTTAGGTAAGGAATCATGGTTTTCACTGTTTTTATTCTACCTCTTTTAACTATGTTGTCTTCACAGGTATATTCTGTGATATAGAGCACCTACTCTTTTCCCTTTTTATTATGAAAAAAAAAGTCCTTACTGGCCACATTCTACCTAACCTTTGGCTTCTTCTATACTGCCAAGAATAGAAGTATTTTTTTTGTCACAATGTTTCAGCAACTTCTTTTCATATCATAAGCAAATATTTAGATTCAGACATCTTTTTTTCATGAGATGTAATATCTTGCTGTGGAACTGATAACATTGGTTCCACTAAGAAAGATTCCATCCACCGCATGATTAAGTCTGCAATGTGCTTCTCTGAGAAAAACAGCACCTGAGATAGAGGCAGATGTAAGATACTTCTAATGTCAAAACCAAATGGTTGCCTTTGCAGAGGTCTCTTGTGAACTATCCCATGACTCTAATCAAGTGCTGAGTGGTCTTTCTTACCTCAATCATTAGTGCAAATGCAGACAACCCAGTCGGTCCATAGTGTAGGCAGATGCTTCTAGAGGAACGTTTTCAGTAGAGGTCCACTGGGCATCATCTCAGAGTTACGCCCAGAACAACTCCCACCAAGCAGAGAGAAATGAAAACAACATTGGCCTCAGCACCAGCTTCAAGATACATTCTTCTAGATCTATTTGTGTGTGTGAGAGAGACAAGTCTTCAGTATATAAATATGCAATAGGTAAAATACCCATGAAAATCACTCAAAAATGACCTGTTCTATGAAAAGCATCTATGGCCCATGAAGGAAGAAAAGTTTAATCATTTAGGTGATTAATAACTTGTGATTTTCTGATGGAGGAGAGCTCCAATCTCATAGACGCAAATGTATTTTTGAGAGAGAGGAAATGGCATACCTCATATTTTTATGCTATTATCTGCCATTCTAGACTGTGCCACTGAAAACAGCAATCTAGTTATGACTACATTAACTGTGAGTCACTGAAACATTTGCTAGGGAATGCTTCTGCAGTAATTATTGGTATAATGGTATTTGTTGAAAAATGAAATTGCTATACCTATTCAAATAAACAGTGGACAAATGAGAGTAGATATATTCATTGACATACTTCACTGAATCTATGGAATGAAGGGGAACTTCAGTTGAGAAGTATTGGAAAACTAGGGAGATCAAATTATATATTGACAGAAACAGGACTGGCACTCTTCACTGTAGCAGGGCTGTGCATGGCTCCTTCTGATGGAAATGGCCATTGGTATTGTTTCATGCAAATATACCAATATTTGTTTTTACAAAGGGAAGGAAGAATGACGTAAATAAGAGACTATTATTTACTGTTATTAGCATAATATTACTAAGAAGAACATGTAATGGGACTGATCATAGCCTTTGTATTACCACACATTTCAGAGATATCCAGAATTATCATTCAGTTGGTTTCCTCATTAATTCAGCTGGAGAAGACACATCATTACAAGATTAAAAATGCATTATTATTTCTAGGTGATATAAAGCTTCTGAAAACAATAGTTGTTGTGACAACAATCACTGAAAAAGAAAATTAAATATGTCTAAAAGTACTACTGATAAGGCTGTAGTCAGAATTCTTTTTTAATCTACATTATAACAGTGTTTTTCTTCTTTCATGTCACTAAATCCTATAAATATTAGACTAAATTGCACCAACATTTGTTCAATACTCCAATGCTTCACTTACATGAAAATAAGAAATCTTTACTAATTTTCCAAATAAGGTATATCAGATGACTTGGAAATACTCATCCACACAGCTCATGAAAAATAAAGCTGTTTCCAGCAGGTAATAACAATATGGAAAAGACACATTTTGCAATGCAAATAAAAAGGATGAGAAAAACAAACACTTCCATCAGAATGACTATAAAGCTGTAAGACTATAGAGTGCGATAGGCATTAAGCATAATTATACACAAATTCATACTTTGAAAATAAACATCAAAAGCATTTATACTGCAGTGAAATTAAGTACATGTCCCAGATAATATTAGTAGTTTTTTTGTTATATGAGTGATTTCATTTTAAGTGTATTTTATTGTGTAGTCTTTCCCACTAACTGGAATTCACTGCTAGCATGCTTACACCAAACCCAAACGAGTAGATCTCTGTTGTGGGCAGAGAATCTTTACTGGGTTGTCAGCACTGGCACTTCTAAATGAGGAATTACAGAATCATATATGTGGTTTTATCCAAGATCCCTTTGTATTCACTGCTCTCTCTATCTGGTTTCCAGCTTGAGAAATATAAACATCAGAAAGTGGAAGAACTGTATCAGTGGGACAGTATAACACAAAGGCTGAAAGCACAGAGGAAATTTTTTACATAAGAACAGTGCTTTATATTATAGAGTTTCAGGTTAAAAGTTAACAAGACACTGACAAAATAATTGAGCATTGTCAGACTATACTACCTAAGTAGATTGGCAAAATGTCTGCAGATGGGAGATCAGAGAAGAACTAAATAAAAGAAATCTGATGGGAATGTAGGAAGCCAGCTAATTCCAGCTAGACTGGGAATATAGTGCATGGGATATGTTGCTGAGACTACCTTTTTACAAACAGTTATTTATTCCTGCAAAACTAGTAATTCCTAGGCCAAGCAGAACAAGAAATTCTCAAGAGAAGAAATAATTACCACAATCCTTAGTCAGTTCATAGGAACACGTATAATGCTATTGTCAAAAAGTTGTTCTGCCATAATAATTAGGCTCAACAGTTTTGTGTGACTAGTGAAAGCTAAAAAATCCTCTACTGTGATGCTACATTTAAAAAGGAAAACAACATAAAAGTGAAGATGCTATTTAAAAAGAAATTAAAAGTGGCAATATAAACATGTAAAATCTGCACTGTTTCGGATTAATTTTTAAACCTTGTGTTAGGGCTCAGAAAACCTGAAGTTTAATCTAAGTGAAGAAACCAGAAGAAAAACAGGAACTTTGATAGAGTAAATATAAAACACAGCAAGGTCAGGCAAAAAAGTTAAAAACTTATCAGTAGCAGAAAGACAGCCAGACAGCTTATGGGGCAATAAACAATGAAGTCATAAAGTAAATGCTTAGAAGGGCACTTAGAAAAGCCTAAGAACTAATTGACTATTTTGAATCTCTATGCATGATGTAAGAGTTTAAAGATGTTCTGAAGCCAGAACTGTTTTTCATGGAGAACACAAAACTGGATACAAATCTCAGATTTAAATATCAGTAATACAGCTTGTAGGACAAACTGGCAAAATAAATGGTTTTAAACCACTGAGATCAAATACATATCCAAGAGCTGTGCTAAAATTCAAGGCAAGAATGGCTGAACTATGTAACTTCATTCTAACCTCATTCTTAACATTGTTTTTCTACCAGATGGCCAGAAAGAATCATCTTCTAGAAATCTAGGGTACAGAGGACAAACAATCTGTTCCATATTCTGTCTCAAACTGTTAGAAAATATGATAAAGTCTGGAATTGGTTAAAAAAATATGAATAAATAGGCAACTTCACCTTTCTAAAAGGAATATGTATTTTTGAGTCTTTTTGTTTTTTTGAATGTTCATAAATATATCAGGCATCTTACAATGCCCCCCTACAGAGGCACTTAAAGATACTGGACAGCCATAGTACAAGAGAAAAGAGTTTAACCTGGATGAAAAATTGGTTGAAAAAATAGAATATAGTGGAATAAATGGCTATTTTTCGCAGATAGTGAAGTCAGCAGAGTAGTTCTCAATAAAGAGTCATGGAGAGGAGATGAATAATGATATGTTAAAGTGGTTAAAGTGATGGCCCTAAGGTATTTTGTAAAATAATAAAAAAAAAAAATTTGGCTGCATAGAATTGTAGGAGTGTGAAATCCTTAAAAATTAGGAAAGACTTCTAATTCTACAGAGTTTTAGCAGAAATACAAAGAATCTCTTAATATATGCAAAACATCAGTTTTGATACACAGTCAGCATCCACAATTAAGGTGGCTAGATAAAGTCTAGAAAATTTCTGTTTGATACAGAAATGCTTTATGAAAAATGTTCTCCTTATTTTGTAAGAAAAGAGAAAGAGGAAGAGAAGGAAAAAGGAAAGTGAAGGGAGGCAAATGCAAAAGCAGCAGCCCAGCCAAGCAGCTACTAACTTTGCAGAAGCTTTATATTTACCTTATAGAAGAAAGAGATAACTTTTTATCTATTAACACACTCATTGACTACATGAATGTTAAGACAGGTCAAACTTTTATAGTACCTGTACAAATAGTACAAATGCTTTTATTTAGGTACAGGTTCATTGTAATTTTGTGAAAATGCCTTCAAAGCAGTCAGAATATAGTTTTTGTAAATATAGACACATTCAGAAAAGAAAAAAAAATCTGAAATTTCAAACATCATATGCTTCTAACTTATTTCCTCATTTTGAAAAGGCTGATTTCCTTTCATCTTTTGTCAGTTGACATTTCCCTGATACAGTATGATTTCTCTCTTTCTATAATGAGAGACAATGTACCATAAGATACAATTCCATTAAGGAGACCTATTAATTGGTGAATATTTCACAGCAATAGATGAATTACTCCTAGGAGGCTTCAGGGCTACAGAAATTAAAGGTTTTTGAAAAAAAAATCTATATTTTTATGCTTACCAACATCAGATGTATGGTTTCTCAACAAAAACTTAATTTGTTGGTAAAAAACTGAGATTCTCAATTAAAAAATAAATTCAAAATCATAGCACTCATTGGAAATAAAAATAATTCCTTAGGGCTAAAACCTTTGTTTTTTTTTTGTTTTTTGGACCATATCATTAAAAACGGTTAAACATGTGAAAGGAAGGCCTATAATACAGACAGAATGTGTGATTCTGGAGGATTTTTTTTACATAGCTACTGATTGAAAAACGGCTATGCAAAAACAAGAAGAGTATTATGAAGTTGAGTGTAGTATTGAAGACTATAGAGCCTGTTGAACTCTCTATGTGGGAAAAGCTTACTGTGTCACAATTTCAGGAAATACACATAATATTACCTAAAGTACATATAGTTAAAGTTTTCTGCAGAGTATGGGAAGTCTTGGCAGTTATTAGGGTTGGACAAGTAATATTCTTCTGCTGCCTGTCACCAGCTGAAGTTTTTTGGAAAAAATATTATTTCCAAATATCATCTTTTGAATTTGCTTTCATGTAATACTCCTTGGTGCACTTGGAATCTGGACAGTAATAAAGTCCAGAAGTTTTGCTTAGCCACTAGATGAGATCGTAACTGACAAAACTGCTTTAGAAGCAAACAATGGAAGCCCCTTTATTGTCTCACAGTCTATTCTGTACCAAATCTCTTCTTGAGCAAGAAAGAAATCTGAAACGTTGCTATGTATAGGGAACTATCTGAAAAATCAAAAATATGTTAAGTAGCAGCTTGACATGGATGCTAGCTCCTTATGATCAATCCAAAATTGTAATTTGTATATTTGCACGCAGAAGGTTTCTTTGCTTCTGTCATGAAGAACGTGACAGATGAAGAATGGAGAAGGGAAAAGGAAAGAGATGCTGCCTCAGTCTGGAGGATAGGAGGATTGCTAAGGTTTTCTTTAATGAGTTTACGAATCCTACCTAATTTTGCATTATCTTGTACAGTATGTGTGCATCTGACTTTGAAAACAAGGATCATCATTTCATTCAGAATATGTCTCTCTAGCTTTGGTTTCTCATAAGCTACACAAAAACAAACTAACATGTTTCAATGGTTTCTGCAATGGTATGTTCATTTTTCTACATTGGAATGCCTGATGTTTTGTGCTAATTCAGAAGAGATTTTGTTTGCGTATTATCCAGTGCAGAGATGAGTGGTACTGATGATCACTATGAACTTGAGAAATAACTGCTAGTCTCCTAGTCTGCTAGTGAAATTTATCTCAGCTAAATCTAAAGAGGGAGTAAGGTCACCAAGGTCACATGTAGTTATGCATCATGTAAAGAGTGGAATGAACAAATAATTGAAAAGCTTTTGAAAAATATATAAACATTCTGGTAAAAAGACAGATGGAGGAGTTTATACAAATAAGCAAAAGAAAGTTAAAAGGATAATTAGATGAGCACAGAAATAATACTGAATGACAAGTTGCATGGAATATATCAATTAAGGTCTATACAGCTATAACAGAGACATAAGTTCAAAGGTTAAATTGTCCCATTAAAAACAATGATAGGAATTGAAGAGAGGGCAGAGGAAAAATGGCAATTTATTAAATTTTATTTGGCTTCTGTTGTTCCAGTCAAAGAAGAAGATTTAAAACTACCTGCAAGAAGAATGAAAATACAGGTCTTGAAAATATAGGTCAATTTCTAATAAGGTACAGATAAAACTGGAAATAAATGGGAACGGTCATTTGTTTGTAAATATATGTCTCACTCTTCTCATAGAAAGAGATGTAAATGACATATAGGTAATAAACTCTATCAGCCTATATGTTGGACAAATTCTAGTTTATTATCAACAATATTTTACACACACTTGTTATAGTAGATCTCATTAGTCTGGAGGTGGTAAAAAAATTTCCACAATCATTTTTCTCCTAAAAACAAGTATACAGGTTAGTGGTAGAACAGTACAACCAGAAATACTACTCAAATCTAGGGGAAAGAATGTGAGATAGAAGACAGGAAGCTGTCTACACCTGCACTGGAGAATTGTATGGAAATAAAGTGGGGAAAATCCTTAAAGGATTCTTAAAATATAAACAGAAACATGTTTCTTAGATCAGATACCAACACTGCAATGAGATATTAAAGATTGGAAAAGTATCACAGTATATAAATGTGCATACTAATTTATAAACTTAGTTTAGAAATGGTGATTAAAAATAAAGTGGATTATCTTATTCAGATACAGAAATTCAACCAGAAACATCCACGTGACATAAGTTTTAAAAACAGCACATAGAAAGCAGCACATAGATTATAATACAAGCATGCAAATTATAATATTTTTATAAAAGAAATAGGAATAATATTGACTATAAAGACCTAACTAAAAAATGAGATTCCTCTGATTTAAAATAGTTCAGAGCAGTTCAGCATCCTTTTTCTCCTCCAAATTCCACATTCTCTATTCAGTTAAAAATGGATGGACTTTCAAGCAATATGTAACCAGAAATTTGTATTAAAAATAAAATCAGGAAGTGAAATTTGCTGGGAGAGTTGAAAATCTAGCAGTTTGCATACTGCCAAGCATTTGTGGCAAAACAAAGGTTCATCTTTCAAAACAATATTTTCACAGTGAAAAGACAGGTCTGCACTACCTTCCGCAACTGTGACTTGGCATTTTAGTTGGTTCTAGGCCAGATTGTCTTGCTCAGTCTCTGCCTGACCAGTGTGGATAGTTCAGCTCACTTCACTGGGTACAAGGCAACAGACACTTGATACAGACATCCTTAAGAAACCTGCTGCCAATAGCTCTGTTGTGTATTTTGGATTTTTAGAAGTTTCTGTAAATAAGTTTTTTCATCATTTGATTTTCTGCTCTCCAAGGAATTGCATCATGTGAAGAATGCTGGGCAAAAAAAAATCATACCACACAACACCTCATATAAAACACCAATATACTTCTATCCACATTAGTCCACACAGAGTGTATATCCTCTACATATTCTGTGTAAGCTCTACAGCAAAATATGCCTGTATTATGATGATGCTTGTTTTTTTTTAGTTGCTAAGATCTCAGGAAAGTTTTCATATTGCATCTCATACAAGAGCTCATCTGCTATACTATTCTGATCAACTGTAAATATACTATGCATCTCCTCTGTTTTATATACTAGCTGCTTCGAATAGAGCAGATTTCATATAAAATGCTACCATATTTAAAAACTGTTAAAAATGTGGGCCTTGGCTCTGTATTGGAATCTCATTTTGGCAGGTAGTTGTGCTCTGTGTACTTCCTATTATAATACCACGCAGCCATGTCTTATGAATATAGATACCTTATGCAGTGTTTGCTTCCAATTCAATGAACTTTTGAAGTATGTCAAAGAATACATTCTAATGTATTTATGGTGTTTAAAATTTAAAATATCCTGATGAAGTGAGAGTAAAGATGTTAATAAATTATTATTATCACAATAACCATCATGCTTTTTATTTCTATATTTTGAACAAGAAAAAAATAATCAATAACATTACATCTATGCAGAAAGTTTCTGTATTTCAACAAAATTGTCAACGTGAACAGTATATGCTAAAAGGCAAGACTTGAAGCTTAAATCAGATTAAAGCACAAATCTACTTTTATCATAAGAGAAGGAAAAGAACTTGAATTATTTTCCTTTTTCTTGCTACATATCCCAAGCCATTACTGCCAACCCATCAAATGAAAACTGCATCTTCTAGAAGCTAAAATTGCAAACACTACAAGTCATGTTGCAGTTGACATGAAAACAACCATTGCTGGCATATCTTGTATTTTTACAGCTGACTATTCTCTCCCTGACATTTTTAGTAAAGTTGAGCAATATCCAGATTCTAGCCTTGATACCAGTCGACACAGAAACATTCATCTTAAGATGACATCTGTTGAGAATTTTTCAATAACTTAATGGTTATAAAGCATGTGAGGAGGGGGATAATAGAGGGATTATGACATAAAAATGCTAAAGCTGTTGTGGGGGAACTGCTGCACATAAAGTTTTGATTTGGTAATTCAAACTAATGCAGTTTGTAGTCCTCTAGAGAGAGGGCAATAATGGTGCACAATATGCTCTTAAACACTGATGCATAACACATTGTGCAAGAGCCAAAAGGCACTGTACAATATGATTATGGTGAAGAGAGAAGTAGCAGCTTTGGTAGTTGCTTTCACAAGATCTGAATACACAAGTAACAAACAGAGCTGTTCCTCTCTTTTCCAGGGGTCTTTAATCTATCCTAGGAAAATATGTCATTTATTGTTAATATGATAAAATGATAAAGCTTAAAGAATAAAGATCCACATCATGCAATGTACCTAGGGTTCTTCATTTTTTATAGAAGATGAATCCACCAAGATTAAAATTTAGGATAATTTATCTTTCAAATATGATGAACTATAGAATATATATCCAGTTTTGTTTAAAATAGAAAGCATAAACAAACTTAGAGACCCCTTTACTTAAATGGACACAGATTTAATATTACTAATGTTTTAATGAGGAATAAAAGCATGTAAAGAAAATTACTTAAAATCTAATAAAAAAGGGCAAAAGAAAGAATTATTATAGAATTCAGAAATATCTTGTACCATATATGAAATATGTACCTTCTTTACGTAAGATGAACTACATATGAAAGATGTACATTTGTAATAGTTTTGTTTTCTTGCCTATGTTTTTATTTTTGCAATTGGTTTATTTGGTTGGCATGGCATACATTATTGTATATAAGACAGAACATAATATTAAATTGAGAACACGGATTTTTGATTGTTTCTCCAGGTCTTCTGCCAGTGTGAATTTAAGGTGACAAAACTAATCTGTTTGATAAATGAATGATAAAATAACTAAACTGGTATAAAGCAAAATAAATATATAAGTAAAACATCTACCATACTAATTAATTTTAGAGAAAATACAGATGTAGATTATTTTTTAGGTCATAATATCTCTGTCAAGCTTGTATGACTCTCTCATTTGCTTCCTATAAATATGGAATCCCTTTCAGATTTTCTAATCTTACCCAAAATTCAAGAAAAAAAGTTTTGTCATCTGTCAATTGTCATTTTGCTGTCGAAAGATGCAGCAAAAAGGGCTTTAGGTCTCCCACAGTTGGTGTTCTGCATGACACGGAAGACTAATCTGGCATAAATTCACTTTTTGGCTTAAATGTCTTGGTTCAAAGAAATATCTGGAAGGAAACTGTAGGAACACAATATGTTTCCAGTCTGTGAATGGTCGATAATATTTCCTTACTCGTGCCTGATCAAAAAGTCACAAAGGTGAGGTTTCATTTCCAGTGTTCCTCTTTATTCATGATGATGAAATACAAGGACTTCACTTCTCTTTTCACCCACATTCCATTTACAGGGTGCCATTTAACTAAGCAATGGATTTGAGAAAGTATTCTTACTGCTTCACTTCACTCAGTATGATAAGTGATTATTCCATAAACAAATAACCTTTACTGTCTGCAAATTCTAGGACATATATCTATAGTGACAAATGAAGCAAGCACACATTAATTTTGAACACAAAATATTGTAATACAAATTATGAAAAAAAAGTAGCAAATCTACCAAGCAGAAGGCTCTTAAGTCATGCTTAAAATACAATGGGGAGAAATTACATGAAATATATGTAAATCTTTTCATGCTTTCTTTGTATATAATATCATAATCCCCAGAATGAGAATCCTCTGTATTGTTCTATTGCCAAAATGATGTCTACAAATGAGGGATCAGGGAATTGCTGCAGACTTTCTGATGAACTGAGCCACCAAGCCACTGTGGACACAAGTCTGAGTTTTAACTGAAGAAAGAAGAGGATTTACATATGCAAAGATATTTGCCTCTCTTCTCTTTCAGATATCCAATAAATAGCTCCTCCTTTCCTTTATTGGCAATAATTGAAAATGAAGTACAAAAAAACCCCTCTTACGTCTCATCTGTCTTTTCCAACTTTAACTTGGTTTAGTAAAAGATATTTATCTTTTTTATAGTTGTCACTCCATTTATTAATACATTAATCT
The DNA here is from genome assembly GCA_032353885.1 of Nothura maculosa. Lineage (NCBI taxonomy): Eukaryota > Metazoa > Chordata > Aves > Tinamiformes > Tinamidae > Nothura > Nothura maculosa. The sequence goes on from JAUBOD010000169.1 coordinate 319,622, forward strand.
CAAAATCATCTTTTACTGTTTTCTAAACACTTCTAGGCATGCTTAAATATCTTTTTTGCAGACAAATTAGTTAAGAAATCATCTATCAGTACAACTTTCAGCTAAAATTTTGTACAAATAAATATATTCTGGTATTTTTTCAAAGAATGTTTGATCTAATAGTTTCTAAAGATGAAATCTTGTTTGCATTCCTCATTGTCTATCAACTAAAAGAGCAGATTGAAACAGATGAAAGACATACTAATTTACTTAGCTACTTAGCATTAGAAGAGCCAGTGTTTTGTAAATTACAGAACCGAACCATATTCTATTTAAAATGTGTGATATGCTTTTACCAATTGCCTCTCTGCTTGAAAATAGTAAGAGATCTTAAAGTGTCATGGAGCTTTAAGAATCTTAAATTAATCTTAAACATTTTAAGCTTCTCTTCTGAGAAAGGGAACAAATTTTGTATGCTCATACATTCAAAACTGAGCTGCTTAACACCTTCTGTAATACAACTTAAGTACATTAGTACTATATTATGACTTGGGTCACACAAGAAGTCAACAGGGAAAGAAAAAAATGAGAATGTCTTTCTCCCTAGCCCCCTTATATGTTTGTATAGGGTCACTGCATGTAGTGTGAGCTGGAACTAGATGCCACTGCAACATTTCAAGCCTCTTGCCTTTTTGCCTTTCTTTGTGGAGTGCAATAGTATATATTTAGATGTTTCAATAACAGTACTGAAGAGAAATCTTTCCTATATATACTTCTGTAAATTCCCTGTATGTGCGAGTGAGGCTGCCTTGGAAAAATATTACACATTAAGACACAGTAGCCACCAACAGTTGGTGAACTTTCAAAGTCAATGCTACTGAAATAATTCTTTATTTCTGCACATCATAAACAGTATTTAGTCATTTATGAAAGAATATGGGATAAAGCATTTGTTGCCATTTTACATCACTTTCATAGTGTTTTCTGGGTTAGACTGTTGATAGTCTACTAGATCTGTAGGTTTGATATGTTGTGCTATGTGTGCTCTACCCTCCTTCCAATCAACCAAAATGCAGATACCTTTTCAGAAATTCCTATTTTATTCTAGAAGAAATCCATATTCTCTAAAGAATCATTTGTTACCATTTGCTGGTAACAAATGATCTGCTTTGCTTGTTCACTATCAGATGTGAATTCAGATCAGCTCAAATACAATCATGAAGTGTGCCACTAACTGATTTTAAAGGTAGCCAAAAGCTCATAATTGAGGTGGTGTGTCAAGAAAAACTTGCAGTTAAACACAGCAATGGAAAATGTCCCCCAAGTCAGAAAGCAGAACCCACTCTATCAAATTTATAATTATGTAATAATCCCAAGAAACACAGTCATTACCAGTGTTTAATGTCTACTTTGTTGGTTAACAGCTCAATGTGCAGTTAAGGATTGTTAAGACTCTATCAAACTTCTTGTTAAGTGTGCTAAGTTTGTATTTAAATACACTTGAATTGCAGCTGGAAAGCTGTGGGGGGAATCAGGCATTCCCCAGTGGCTAATGACAATTTTTTTTTCCCATACATCTGTACACAAAGCACATTCCATTATGTTTATATAATAGTTGTTAACTACAGATGGCTAGTGACACCCGATTTTTGTGGTTTGTGTGACATAGAGCTGACCTTAGCTATCTACTGTGTCTATAGACAGCTGACGTCCTTCTGCTGCTGAAATTTTGTGGCATAACACAAAAAGTTCATCTTAGAACATTTTGAAGAATCCAGTCAAGGAAAGATAAAACCCACTACAAAAATCAATAGCTAGATGAAACTTGTGGTTTTCAGAAGCACAGAGCTAGGACAACTTGCTGAAGTCAATAGATGTTGAAACACAGTGCACTGCTGAAAATTACCCTCAATGTCATCCACATTTGTCCTTGAGTTGTCTTAATCCAGCAGCAATATTTTACTTAAAAGTTTCACCTAATCTGTTGGCAGTAATCATCAGTAAATAAAATTATAATCAGAATTGGATTTATTTTGATTGTCCAGAAAGGATATTATTTCACCATGTCATTCGTGTTGACTAAAAATTAATCTAACAAATCCTACTGAGCTAATTCAGTATTGGAACATTACCTGAAAAACAAAGTCATACTTTCAAATTAACTGCAATTTTTGTCTTGAACTGTCTGTGAGAAGCAACTTTTTCCTCTGTTTCATGCAATAGAGAAGATGCTGCTACACTTATCATTTGCAATAACATCTTAGACAAGTAGTAACATTTTCAGTGTGAAGAAGTATTAAATGAGTAATATGAGTTAGATTTGCTGAAAAGTGACAAGACAAGAATATCGCTAGCAGAAGCGATGTCATGGAAGGATTTGCTGACTTTGTTGAAATATTACAGAGTCAAACAAACTCTGTCTAATCAACCCAATAACATTATCAGAAAGAATCTATTTCTTTGTCATGTTTGTTGGAGTAACCCGGAATTCATTTCCATACTAATGCCCTGAACGGGCTCCCCAGGACCTCTGCACTGTGTTTGTTGAAGAGCTTCCTGGGGTGTTGGGGGGGAACAAAAGGGCTCGATGAACGTGTGGCATTCAGCATGGCTTGCAGATGGGCCCAACCGCTTTGTTCTCCACTGCCTGGGAGGCTGGTATGGGAAGCAGCCAACCTGCAGTCTGTCACCACGAACATCGTTGAGCCATTGTGTGCTTTTAATTGTTACTATGTATGTGGAATCCGAGAGGTTGCTCTGGATATAGAGTACAAGCACACGGAGCCCTTTGCCAGACCAAACAGCTTTCCCGCAGTGTTTCCATATTCAGCTCCAGTCACCTTTCATTCATTGAAGGATCCTTCTGACAGAGCAGTTAAAACATATGATTTATTTACAAAATAGTCTATCACAAAGTCTTAGAAATGCACTCTTTCACCACTTTGCTGTTTCCATGTAGCTATCCTTTCATATTTAAGGAAATACTACTGCATAAATGATATTACAGACTCAACAAAATTAATTAAAGGAAAAGCAGCAAAATACATTAACAACCTCAAAATATAATTAAAGAGGTCAAACTGTATACCAAAATACTGAATATTGTTTTTATACTATCATAGATAAAATGCAATTCCCTAAGTTTGGCAGGCCTGCAAGAGATGGATTACATTTTTTTTATTAAGGATATGTAAGTATTCCTTTAGAAAATTCTGTGTACATTCTTATTTTTATCTGCAATATAAAAGAATCAGTCTTAAAGGAAAACCTAATTGTATATAGTGTGAATAATCCTTGGTTGTAGAAGCAGTACTCACCAGGGAGTCTCCAAGCTATGTTCAGCTAGATATGCTAATATTTGTTTTCCCATCATGCAGTTCATCTTTTCTTTAGAAAAGTAGGCACACTTATTAATCACAACTGATTATTACTATGATGGTACTTCTAAACCTTTACTAAGCAAATGTATCCTACTAATGTTGTTTTATAAGTTAATTCAACAATTAATATATAGTTTGAGATGATTAGTTTTAAAACATAAACAGAAAGAGATTTCCAATTACTATCCACTGTGTTTATTCCAAACTGCAAAATATGAAGTCATACAAAATGTGTTGTGCAATATATTGTCAATGTCACATAACTGGTGTTTTAAAACTTGATAAAAAAGCATAAATTAGTTTGTATAGTATTTTTATATGTAGCTGTATAAAATTATAAATATGTATATAAATTCATATACAATGTATGTGGCAAAATAGTATTATATTTAATTAAATTAAAATGGAAACATAATCTTAAAATATCAGTCTACAAGACAACCTAGTCAGTGGGACTAAGTAAGTTCTCTGAAAAGTCCCTGATGAGCCTGAATGTTTTTATTATTTTCTGACTATTTTTTATTGAAGTCTGGAACCATTTAGAATCACTAGGCTTTCCTGAGAGGCCTGATAAAGCCAATAATGAACATTTGTGCTCATAATAGCTAAGTTTATAACCTACAGAGCAGTCTGTTTATCCACGATCATTGGCTTAAATATATTTTGGGTCTACTCCACTGTTGACAGTTGATAATTGTGTTCTTCTTCAGGGTTTTTAATGGTATTTTTCAATAGTATAGTAACATGAAATAGACATTATGCAGATCTTTCACTCTATGAGGATCTAGAAGAGTACCAGAAATTGAGGTGCAGAAAAGTTTAAATGCTGGCCTACTGCTGCTGGCTTTGGGGTTCACCTGAGTCTCCAGTGAGCCAGGCTAGGGACAGTCAGTTGACTTGACAAATATGTGACACTTAAAAGGCAAAAAAAAAAAAAAAAAAAAAAAGGGTAGTTCTGTGACAATTTACTCCATTGAACCAGCCCTGCAGGGAGCAAGAAGAGCACGGCTGCCAGCACAAGTTTGGTGGCAGAAGCGCGCAGCTGAGGCAAGGGAAAAGGCAGGGAAAAGGGAGACAGCTCCTTTCAGTGGCAGTTAGCTGTCATATTAGATTAGCTATGTCATAAAGCAGTGTGTTATGGAAGAGCTCCAACATAAATCCAAGGCCACAGCCTTGGAATGGGATGAAGAAACTTATTTGTATGCTATGATGTTCAGGCCATGATTTCATTGTGTAGTGCTTAGTGAATTGATCCATATTAAAAAAAGGAAAAAAAATAAAAAAATAAAGAAAATGAGAAGGAAGCAAAAAAGAAAAAAAATGAAACAAACGATAGCATGCAAAAAGGTCATTATTTTGTACACCTTATTTTTTGCAGCAAAGTTTTGTCTGCAGTCATGATGCAAGGGTAGAGTAGACAGGGATGGGAATGTCTTCAAACATTTTGTTTTAAAACTAAGGTCCACAAGCCTCTGAACTCCTCCACAAGGAGATCATTGCTCTTATAGTAGCAAAAGTTTAAATAATTTTTTATGAATGTTCGTCATGTGATATTAAGTGTATTTCTGTCATGACTGTTGCACTTTGGTTAGTTCAGTTTATTTAAAAATATATTACACTTGGAAGAACAATCCATGAAATGGAGCATAATAAGGCATTTGAACCTTGTGGTCCTTTTTGGAACCAGGAGAGAACTATAACTGCCAAAACTGAAGGGAAAGCATGAACTCCAGGAGCAAATTTCTATTTCAAGAAAGCAAAAGAGAAGAATTAATTCTATTTTTCACTATATCTAGGAAAGATCAAGGTTCTGACTAGTGAACAGTAGGTGGCAAGGAGAAGACAAACTAACGTGTATTTTTTCATTAAATATGACACGGAACTAGAAAACCTCAAACTCATGAAAAGAGTTTGAGAACTCATGATAAGAACAATAAACACTTTTGAAAACATTTTCCTGATTTTTCCTTTCTGAATCGTTCTGTCAAATTCAAGATTTGGACTTTTTCTAGAGAGACGGAAATGCAGTTTAATACAAATACGGAGGTGGTTATGAAGTTAGCATACAGTCATCTATATCCGTATACAAAATATGTTTTAAATTTCAAGCAATAAAACAAAAATATTTACAGTAATAATTGGTCTTAATAACAACAGCATTAAACCCAAGAAAGCCAGTAAATAGTAAAGAAATAAATGAATGGAATATATGTCAATTATAGCAATTTACATTTAAAAGCTGTGTTCTGAACAAGTATGAAGACTCTGCTATTAAAAACAGTCTGTGCTGAAATCACTAAATCATTTTACTCTACAAGTATTTTTCATTAGGACTTCAGAGTTAAAAATGTATCACTGTGTCACTTACTGAGAGGCATTCTCAGCTATTGCATAATATAATATATTGCACCATCTTGAAGTAAATAAAAGAGATTTGTTATGCTAGTCACAATTCTAATGCATAATAGTTCCCACTTTTCAATTTACTGATTATTACTTTTCCAATTTATCTAATCTTTAAAATCAAAGGTGAATTCTTTGCTGAGCATCCACCCTCTCATATTTTATTTAACTTCACCCTTGTTTCTGCTTTGTGCCCGCCAGCTATTATAGTTTCATATCAGTCCAATCCATTTGGTGCCTTCCCCCACTCCCCACCAAAGAAAAAAAGAAAAAGGAAGAAGAAAAAGTGGAAAGTGAGAGAGAGAGAGAGAGAGAGAGAGAGAGAAGAAACTTGCAGCAGGCAAAATATATCAATTAAAAATTAGGGTAAAAATAGTCTTTCATGTGCAGTGCATGTCCCTGAGCTAGATTAACATTGCTATGAGCATGTTGCACTAGTCAGTTCATTGCCTGAGGAAAGTTCGCAGGCAAAATTCGTCTGCACAGCAAGCACACTTGAAAGACTCAGTCGCAGGGCTGTGTTCATGGCCTGACAGCAACAAAACACCTGCTTGAAGTTAAGACAGAATAGCAAGCTGGATAGAGTTCAAAAGAATTGAGTGATAATCATACTCTGATTAACAGAAAACTGAATTACTGTAGTCCTTTGTCAATAGTTGGCCTATTTGCATACTATCTTGCAATGCCCAACAGGTTAGAACTTTTTAGTTACACATGGTCAGGCATTAAAAATGGAAGGAAAAAGATTTATGCCTCTGTAACTCAGACACATTTTATGCATATTGTGTGTGTTACATCTTTTTAAATTTATCTAGTCTGATGTTGACAAGTGTAAGGAAAACCACCTTCCCTCCATCACCCACTACTCCACCTTCCAGAAACATAACAGGCAAACAACAAAAACAGTTTATAACTGTTTGGCAGAAACATTTTTAATATATTTGACAGCAAACAACTGTATATTAAACTAATTTGTTTCAGCAGATGAAAGCGAGTAATTTTAGATTCAGTCCATTTGAACTGCTCTTGGCTGTGTGAGCTTTTTGAGGTTTATCAGCAAAAAATCCTGTAACAACCTACAATGCCAGAACATGAAACATGGAATGCACTACCTTAATTTCATACTGTATGTCTTTTCTTTCATAATTGAATTTTCAGTGTATACATTCAGCGTTATTTTATATTAGCTTCAAAATTGAACACCATCATGATAAAATGAGCTAGTATGCTGTATCCATGTCTTTACGTTGCTAATAAGGTAGTAATGCATGGCAAGGGGGTAATAATAAAGCTGAATTAATACTGCAACTTGTTATTTTCCTTTATGCTATAAATGTAATATTAAATTGGAGTAATATTACTTTTTCAACAAAAATCTCCTTTAGTTGCAGTATAAACAAAACCCATTCTGGACTATATCTGACTCATTCATTCAGAAAATAGGCAGAGAATAGGTTAGTTATGCTGTGTATTGCAGCTTTTACTTCGCCTAGAGACATCCCTTCTTAGTAGAAAAGACTTATCTTAGACTTGGAAGGAAAGACTTGTAGGAAGTCGCAAATTCATGAGACTTTCTTTACTGTGGTTGAGATGATATCACTGAAGATATGTCACTTGTCTAGACTGTTCTTAAAAACATTTACTGCTGAAAAATATACAGCTACAGCAGTTATTTCAAAAATTCTCCACTAAATCCCCGTCATTGCAACTTAAGTGTGACAGGCTTTTATTTAAGCCTACAACCATGCTCTTGATTTTGGACAAGGAAAAGAAATTATTCTGTTTCTCACTTCAGCAATTTTTGATTTATTAGATAAACATTTTTTTCTTTATTTTCACCAGCAGACTGAACTTAGTCTTCTCCATAGGTAATGGTTTTTAAAATTCCTAAATACACATTTCTCTCTTTTAGAGTATCAGGTCAGTGAATACTGAAATGCTAGCTCTCAAGTGGCCCTCCATGGGCTTAGAATATAGTATAAGATTATGTTGTGTGTCTTACAAGTTCATTTTCCTTTTTTTTGCATTGACTAACATTGACTAATATTGACTAATATTATTCCTTTGATTTATTATGACCTCAAAGTTCTTTTGGTAAAATTGCTATGTGACAGCTTTCTTCTCATATTGCTTTTACACTAAGTAACTCTCTCACTTCTTCTATAAAATTGAATTTGTCTTTTTACAAACTACTCTATCAAGAAAATTTTACATAGTCTTCCATTCAGCCAAACTATCTGTGGTTGTTATGTTTTATGTTCACTTAATAAGCTTTTCATTCACCAACATAATCTCTTCTAACATTTTCCTTCTCCTCCATACTGGGTTCATTTGTACTTGTGCTATATGCATCTTTGTTCATAAATAAACAAATAAATAAAGAAGTATGTCTTGTTAAATAATTTTTTCCCCTCAGGCTTCCTTATAAAACTCTCACAGTCTATTGAACCGATCCTCTTTTATAACTCTATTTTCCATTAAACTGCATTTCTCTTCCTGCTGGAGAGAGTTGAGAGTAGGGCTACCAGGATGATCAGGGGCATGGAACATCTGCCCTGTGAGCAAAGGCTGAGAGAGCTGGGCCTGTTCAGCCTGGAGAAGAGAAGGCTGAGGGGGGAC
>JAUBOD010000169.1:348320-358406 GCA_032353885.1 Nothura maculosa
GTTTCTTTGGCCTGTGGATAAGTTACAATTTCCTCTTATGGACTGCAACCTTAGATTGAAGTGTTACAAACATGACACTGTGATATCAAGCACCACAGAATCAAATAGAATCGTTAATGTTGGAAGAGACCTCTAGAGATTATCTAGTCCAACCCCTGCTAAGCAGGGTGCTGCTAAGCAGTACGTGGCACAAGATCACATCCAAGTGAGTTTAGAAGATCTGCAAAGAAGGAGTCTCCACAATCTCTCTGGGATGCCTATTTCAGTACTCTGTCACTCTCACAATAAATAAGTTAATCTTCACATGCAGATGAAACTTCTTGTGTTTCAGTTTATATGCATTACCCCTTCTCCTTTCACTGGCCGCCATCAGGAAGGGTTTGACCCCAGAAGGATTTGGCTCCATCCTCTTCAGATTCTCCCCTCAGGTATATATACTGATCAGATTCTGTTTCAAACTTCTCTTCTCCAGGCTGAACAGGCCCTGCTTACTCTTTATATGAGAGATGCTCCAGTCCCTTAATCATCTTTGTCTCTCTATACTGGACCCTTGCTAGAAGTTCCACATCCCTTTTGTCCTGGGGAGCTCAGAACTGCACACAGTACTCCAGATGAAGCTTCACCAGAGCTGAGCAGAGAGGCAGGATCCCCTCCCTCATCCTGCTGGTAACAGTGCCTGATGCAGCCAGGTTAACTTGGTGTCAACCAGGACTCTGAAGTCCCTCTCCATGGAGTTGCTTCCCAGCAGCTCAAGCTGCTTTCCAGCACGTATCCATGAGCACATTGATCAGTAAAACTGCTTTCTACGATGTTAATGACAAACTAGAACAAAAGGAGCGTGAGAACACGGGATATATGGAGACATACGGAGAAATACTCATGAGGTTTCTTCAACTCTTACCTAGCCTTAGCTTCACTCTACCTCAAATATCACTGTTCTTACTAATCTGTTAGATTAAATGAATCAAATGATGATGAGTTGACTCCTAAATATAACTAACATTTCAATCTCTATAATGCAATGCTTCATTATCAACAGACACATGAGATGGCAGAACTGTAAGATTTTCTGCCTGTTGCCTTTAGATCACTTAGTTCACCCATAAGACATTGAAAAATTACATACAGTGTCCTACAATTTGCCAAAGTTCTGAGATGGCAGGCTTTTTCCACCTACCTGAGGAACATCTCTATGTGCTATTATTGTATCACCAAGGCTACTTAAGCTTCAGTTTTCCCACTAGTTGCCAAAAAGACATTTGTAGTGTGAGGGATCATGAACTGAGAAAGATGCACTCTCTCAGCAAAAACTACCGTCTCAGCATAAGTGAAGTAGTCAATAAGTTAATGGCATGAATCAATGAGAAAGATTTGGTAGAGATCTTAATTAAAGAAACAACTGCTGATACAAATTATGTTTCCAATGTATTGATGTAACAGAGGGCAGGAGGTTGAACAGAGATGAGTGCTGATCAATGACTTTAACATTTGCATTTCTTTTTATCAGAAACTAGCTTGCTTCATTTGTACGTGCATGGGTCCACATGCACACATCACTGTGACCAGCACCTCAGAAGTGCTGTGGCTTCTTTGTATTTATTGATTCCTTTAGCACTCCTCTGGAGGCTCTTACAGTCGTTTCACTTTACAAGGTGAAACGAAGGTCTCCACAGACATGATGAGGCTTATTTCTTTAGACCTTTCTGGATACTATCTTGGTACTTTTAACTGGTAAAAAGAGCTGGTACCATGAACATTATAACCTACCTATTGTAATGTGCAGATGAAATAGTGAAGTATAAACATAACTTTGATAACTTATATTTACACAAAAAATAAAGAAAATGTTCCTGAGCCCAGAAGGACAATTGTGCATGCATATTTGTGTGTGTGTCTATGTGTGTGCATGCGTGTATGTGTATTCAAGAGAGGCACAGACAGAGAAAAAGAGAAATTGAAGGAGAACATTCTCCACTGACTGAACAGCACAAACATCCAAAGTCAATAGCTGGTTTCCCCAAGTGATTCAGTCTGAGACACGGTTTAAAGAGACATCAATCTGTGATGTAAACAATGCTCAGCATATAGCTAATGGAGCTTCAAAAGATCAATATTCAAACCTGTCTTTTTCATGCTGGAAAATCACACTATTGTGACATCCTCTGTTAGATGCAACATATGTTTCAGATTAGCCATTAGCCATCAGTGCTATTCACAGTTTTTATTTAAAGTAGTTTTTTATGGTTTTTTTTTTTATTTATTTTGGGAGGAGACAAGGCTTTATTCCCTAAGATACGAAAAAGTGATTTAAACTTCAGCTCAGCTGATAGCCATGTTATCCATCTTATTTTCTTGTCAGATTTTATAATGAAGTCAAAAGCAATTCTAAGCTGGTGATGTAATAACCTAATGCTCTGTAGTAATGATTATAATGGATCCAAAATGTTTTTTTCCTCCTTACAAAAATTGAAGTAGAGCAATATCAATTATTATAATTAGAGTAATAGCTCAGAACAATAATAAACATATCTAATAAGAAGAGAAAGAACTATGTTTTTAAGTAACTACTTAAATTGTAGCTGAGATTCAGTGAGATGCCTGAAAAGTATCTCCCAATAAAATATCAATTTCCTGTGACAAAATCTCTAGGTGTTGCATTAGTTCCTTTTAGAAGTCTTTGAAAAAATAAAGAAGAGTAATCTCAAAGACTGACGTTATGAGTAATATTAATATTATCACTATTCTAAAACAACCTTCTCTCTAAAGCTAAACTATAGTATGCAACACATTTATTACAGGATGGATTTATTGACACATTGCAACACATGAAAACTTACTGAATATACAGTAAAATGATTTAAATATTAAGTGAATCTATACTTCCAAATATTAGTTCAAAGACTGGCAGAATCAGTCTAATCAGACTTTCCTTCTTGCACAAGAAATAAAAGAAAAACAAAACCAAGTCAAATTAAGTTGTTAAATGGTTTAAGGATTTGATATCTTTTGCTCTTAATTTAAAGGGCTGAGCTGCAGCTCATTTCTTTTCATCTTTATAGCAAAGCAGAGGGTGACCCCAAGGGTCACTGGGGATTATCTCTGTGTCTTTCCATTCCGTCTTACATTATTAGTTTACACTTCAAATGAGAAACTGATGTCAGAAATATGCCAAACATTATTTATAAATATAGAAGATGGGTGAAGTTTGATAGATCTTTGGCTTAGCATGTAAAGGTCTCTCAGCAGTAATTAGTAATCGAGGTACATCCAATATAAGGTGGAAACTGTCATTTAAAGATCAGAAAATATTTTGTTAATATGTTGATAATTTACATGAAATATATTTTTAAAATGTCAAGTGAAAACTGAATATGAAGCAGCTCTTTGACCCTAAGATAAAAAAACATATTACTGTTTTAAAGTAAGAAATACTCGTCAGTTATTTTTAAGTTGATTTGAACTCAGTATGAAGTTACAATGTATTTTTTCATACACTTTGTCTGATTGACCTTAAAATATTTTTGACAACTTTTATAATTAAGAGTTATGATAGTGCTATACTCTTGTAAATAGCGTGCACTAGAGGGTAAGAGTTAAAAAAAAGGCATATTATTCATTCAAGGATTTTTAGCCAATTAGCATTAAGGAAAATACTACCCTATACAAAGTGTACTGCATTTATCATAGATGAAACAGCCTGTCATATTAATCATGGAAAGAACAAAATATGCCAAATATACATATTTCACATGTAAAATACTTTGAATATTATTTTAATATTAAGAAAGTAGAAGGACAAAAATAGTTAACAAGCAGTGATCTTTGGTGAAAAGAAAAAAAATCTTCTAGCAAGGCAAAATCCACTGCACTTTATCAGCATTATTTAAAACCTAGTGCCTTTCCTTCAGAAACTTTGTATGAAAAATATACATTACATTTGTTATACTCATCACAAGTTCCAGAGAAGATGCATTTGATAAATATGCTATCTTTATGTGCTATTGCCTTATATTATGATAATAAATCAGAAAGCATGAAGGTCACATATTTGAATAAAGACACTGCATTTGTATCACGTCTTTCTTTTTAACCTAGTCTGTAATGAAGTTAGAAGTTAATGAAGTGCTGTGACACATAGAGGACGTACACATACACACACACACCAGGGCTGGTCATTAAAACTTAAGTAGCAAGAAAGATTTCACTTACCGTATCTTTATTGATGTAAAGACTTGTGATGTTCCAACTATTATCATCAAAAAATAAAAACATAAAAATGAATAGATCAACACAATTTTCTAACGGCTTTGTATATACAAAAATAAACAATATCTCCTTCCAGTCAGTCAACAAATCAGGTTAAAAGGTTCCACTTACTTAAGCTTCTTCTCTTATCACCGTTGCCCAGATCAATCTGCAAACAGAATAAGAAAGAGAGAATAATAGGAGCCCGTAGTATAGTGTTCTAGATTTTTCAAATTAATTTTTACTATGTTTTGAATACTATATTGTATAAAACTTAGTGAACAGTATGTACAGAATGTTATTGAAAAATGTCAAATCATAAGAAGTTTATTCTCCTTTTCATTTGTCTAGACAATTTATTCTCACTTGTTCTCATCTCATTAGTTGCATCGAAAATCAAGTAACATCAGAGTCCAGGTTCAAAAAAAATTCCAAGGATGGCAATGAGAAACTGAAATGGACTAGAGAGAGCCCAAATTTCTTCACTCAGTTATGCTACCAAAGCCAGTGTTCTGTGTTCCTTCGGCCAAAGTACTCAGCAGTGCTTCACCATGCATTGCTCTCCCAGCAGGGTCACTCTCATTAGCCTAGACTGTATGACAATTTATAAAATCTACTTGTTTATTTTTTTTTTTGACAACATTTACCAGTTAGAAGCATTGAGGGAAATACAAAATTTTCAAAATAAAAATTTGGCTTAGCAAAAGTTAATGTTAGGGAGTGACCTTTCCCATATCCTATTTGCAGAACCTATTCGGTACAGAGACTCCACTCAATTCACAAGTCATTCACAGGCTTACAAGACTAGAAGTATATGAAATGCAAAACAGCAATGATACCACAATATTTTACAAAAAAGAAGAAAAAAGCTGCTGGAAATCAGTGATGCTTAGGTTAAATACCACTCAGAGGAACACTTGAGAGAGAGATGTCTCCCACTGTTGCTTTTCAGTTGGCATATGTGTTCAGCTCTTACCATTGTTCCTCCATAAACAAACATTCATGAAACACAAATGTGGTACTCTCTGAGCTGAAATACCATACATTTCAAAAGATGGTGCACAATACAGATATAGAAGATGGTAATTTGATAAATATAAAAGAAGACAGTAAGTATCTAGATACAGGGAAATAGAAAATTCAGGAATTTTTCTCTCAAAGTGAGCATGCAATTCCTTGCCCCTCAGGATGCCTAATAAATAACGCGAGATCAAATACAAACAATGAGAATGTAGAGCCAAGAACTTGCTATGGCAAATAGGAGATTTCATACATCTTTGGCATTATTTCCTCTGCTGTTCATTTTCAAGATATAAAGATGAACAGAGTTAAAACAGTCTAATTTAGACCACATTTGAAAGTGAACAGATTGTTTCTTAACTATAATGAAAGAAAAATCATGAGCTTTTCCAGACTAAACTATTAATATATCTCAATTACCTGGATGTACTTGACTTCTTGTCTCATGCATTATGTCACCCGGGAGATATCAAGCACCTTGGTCACCCATGTCGTCTTTGTTAAATGACAAGAATATTTCTATTTTTAAAATGTCTCAATGAATGAAATATTCTAGCGCTACTTTTTCTGTCTACTAAACATTTTTTTAAAACTAAGATACAAAATGAAGTGACAATCACAAGAAGATATTTCAAAGTGATTGAGCTGGCATCTAGTGGATCTCTGAAATATTTTAATCAATTTAACTCTTGGAATATATCCTAGATCTATTTCAGACTGTTAAGCAATTAGTTATATTTTGTTATGTAACATAGCATTGTGGAGAAAGATGGAAAATAGAATGTGTGAAGCCATATATCATGACTCTTCAAGACCCTGCAAGTTGCTTATTTCCTTTTTCACTATCTGCCTATGCACTGCATAGAAACAAGCAGATTGTTGCTTACATCTACCTTCACATTACCTATAAATAATATACACAGCACAGTCTTCAGACAATATCTTAGCTTAGTTCAAAGATAGAAAAGTCTTTCCTGCATCAATCCCTGTAAAATGTGAGTTGCAGTTATTAATGACTGGAGTCATGCCTAGTAATTTCATGTTGGCTACTACTGTGCCTTTACACTGAGGAGAACAAAACAGAACCTCAGGCATGGTTGGTCAGATTTGCCGTCTTCCAGACAGCATATTTCAGAAAACTGAGTAATCTAGAAAAAGTTTCTAAAAGGCAGTAAGATGATGCTCCCTGGGCAAAAGGGTCAAAATCTTGTCCACTTCTAAGGTGGGTAGTTGACTCCTTTTCCTTTAGTTTATTGGAAACGGGCTGCTCCAGGACAAGTTCACTGCTGAGCTGGGAAGTGGCTGCTTAAGACACTGTTTAGCAGCAACAGTAGTCACTCTGCGAGCTAGTTCTGTTCTTGACAGATCTCAGGAGATCTGAAGAAAACGACAAGTCTCAAAGTTATTTTTAATGAGTGAAGCTTTTTCCAAGGTCTCCGTGTATTTGTCTGAGGCTGTCCTATTTTTACTTTGAGGCATCATCCAGAAGGTGATCCATGTAACAAAATCTCGGTTATGTTTAAAACATAGAGTACAAATTTGTGTGTACCTATTGGTTGTTTAACTAGATATTTGGGATATTGTATTATTTTCAATTTTAACAGTGAGCTAATTCCTCATTTCATTCAATTAAAAATAGTAATAAAATGAAGTTAAATAAAGCAAATTCTTGAACATCTTCTACCTAGACATATAGAAAAAGAATGCTTACAGATCAATAGAACAGCAGGTATTATTTTAAAATTTTGAACACTAGGAGTTTCAAATTGAATATTTCTGTTTTGAAATAATTTAAATATTTTGAATGTCTTGTATGTAAAGTAAATGTGCATTTTAAAATAAACGAACATTTCTGTAATTAATTCTATCTATTTTTTTCCAGACAGTTTTCACTGAATTTTAGAGTTAGCACTTCACATAATATTACCAGAAGCTTACAAGTCTTTTGCAGTGCACATCTTTGGAATACAACATAAAATATTGTTATTTACAGAAATAATTTGTTTATTAACTTATTAGAGAAATAAATATATATGATGTCCTAACTATTGTTAAAATATATTGTCAGAGTTATTGCATTTTGCTTGCTTTTTGAGAGACAATTTCACTTAAGACAGTTTTAATTTGAGAGACTTTTAGTGAAAGTGTAAGTAATCATCTTCCAATAGCCTTTCAGCCTTCCAAGGCACACAAAATATAAATCTGACTGAGACTGCTCAATCTACAAAGCTTTCTCAGTACCTGAATGTGAGGCATAAAGGGTTTTTAAGCAATTGTTCTTCAAGTAATTATTCAAAAGGAGAATGCTGATCTCTGGTTCTGAGGCTGTAACAAGCATTTAGGCAGGATGGATGCGAGCCTCTCCCATTTTTTACAGATAAAGGTCTCATGGATAAAGGTCTCAGCCAGCAGGTATGTCTGGAAATCAGGTAAAGTAATTTTAGACCGGCACTGTTTCTCTGTCCTTATCTCAGTTTGTTTTCTTACAGTGTAAGCATATATAAAATATTACTTTGGAGAATAAATATATGGTCAAAAGAGGGTTTTTTTAAAATATGCTTAGTGTTTAGTCATTATGAATCTATATGTCTTGTTTTATAAATTAGCATTTTTGCAGATGATTTATTTAGGAGCAATGTGGGAACTTTACATAACAAAGTATAATAAACTCTTGTACTTTCAAAATAAAAGTGTTCTTTGTGGAGTAGGAAACAAATATTTTCCTTGTCTGATGATTATGCAAAAAGTCATCCATAATGATGATCTAAATTACTAAATAAAGCATATTCAAGAATATTGATTTAGAAATATTTCTCTACTAAATAAGAGGAATTCTGTGTCCTTCCATATAATTTTAGTTATTCATAGTATCAGAGAAAAAAATACAAAGTAGTCTTTGTGTTATCTTTTTGGTCACTTAAGTATGTCCATTTTTTTTTAAAAAAGGAAAGTTTATTTAATGAATTATCAGCCTCAATGTTTCAGGCAACTGCCCACAAGATAATGACATGAGTTCACATTTGTATGTGCTGACTATGCATATAATGCTGCTGTTGAATAGTTTTATATTTTAGGAGAGGATATAATCCTGCTCCCATTTAAACAAAGATGAAGCTCACATAGATATCTGTTAAACAAAAATTGAAATCAATTTGTGAAGTTGCTTGTCGTGAAATCTTTGTGAAAGTATTCAGGAACTCTTGTTGACATTAAATATTTTGGGAACTCAATATTAAAAAAAGTCATTTATATATCTATACATAGATTTCAGTAATCTAAACTTGGGCATCCATTATTAAAATTTTTGTTTACATATTTTGGAAATACTCCTCTTACTATTTACACAACAGTTCATGAGGCAAGATAATGTATTCTACATGCTGGTTCTAAGACCAGTTTTTAAGCATTTATGCCAAGCATATTTACTTTTGTCTGGCTTTGATAAAGATTTTTCATATAATTTTACAATTAGTAGAATTGTAGATTAGTAGAAAATTATGTTAGTAGAAATTAGTAGAAAATTATGTTGCTTTTTTTGTGTTAAACAAAATATTTCCATTCCACTTCTCCCTCTACATATATCAAACTCTTTTCTCTCTGCACAGATTCATGAATGATTCATCAAACGTTTTGCTTCTCTAATAGTATCATAAGTGTATATCCTTGTTCAGTTTTCTGTAGTCATACACATCTTTTTATATATGTATATATTTATATATGTATATATTTATATATGTATATATTTATGTACTTATGCATTTATTTATTTATATATGCATTTTTCAGAAAATATATATTGTTCGTAACAATATCTGTGAAAGTTACTCATTCCTGTTTTGCACAGGAAAAGTCTCACGTATTCAGTGAATTTAATAAACTTTTATAAAGGAATAGGTCAAAAATGACATAAAAACTCCTTAGGAATGCTGAACAGTAGTAAAAGTGCATATATTTGTAGGAAATTGTAGGCTAGAAATATGTACATACGAAGAAATGTGTTTCAATTGCTGTCATTTTCTGAAACCTTTTCCTCCTGGCTGAAATATTTCCAAGCTCAAACGCCATCTAGAGATGAGTCAGCCATTATAAAGTAGGAGAAATAGGATAGAGGCAAAAATGACTTTCTCATCCCTCACATCTCATATTTTAATGACAAAAGCATCACTCAATGAGTGTTCTTTATCGTAAGGAGAGTTAACACCTATTTGCTACTAACAGTGAGTGCATTTTTAATATATAGCCAATTTGCCATACACAAAATCTATGCCTAACTCTCCTGGCTTGGCTCATATTTTATAATTGACAAATCATTACCCAAATTCCAGACTCTGTATTGAATTTCAACAATTATGTGTACTCAGAATCATGGCCAATTTGCAATTCTCTTACAACTGAAAGATACCTAAATATGCTCTGCATCAAAAGAATTCAAGAACCTTTAATAAACAAAAACATAGCTTTTTAGTTGCTCCTAAAAATAGTTTTCTAGACCTCTTAGTAGAAAATGTATTCCTCTGAAGAATAAATGTTCAGATTTTTTTCCTACACAGAAGGTCTGTAGAGAAATTTTAGTTTTTGGGGAGATCAAAAGAAGAAAAATCATCTTGCTGTTCTATTATTCTTTCCAGTCCAAGGTCAATATGTTTTTTGTCTTCAGTTCCTCAAGGGAGGCAGTGAGGAGCGTGAGGCTGGCCTCTTTTCAGTGGTGAGGACTAGAGGAAATGCCTTCAAACTGAAGCATCGGAACTTCCACAGGAACTTCAGGAAGCATTTCCTCACTGTGAGGGTGACAGAGCACTGGAACAGGCTGCCCAGAGAGGT
>JAUBOD010000169.1:362724-391047 GCA_032353885.1 Nothura maculosa
CAGGGGGGTTGGACTAGATGACCTCTAAGGTCCCTTCCAACCTTACACATTCTATGATTCTATGATTCTATGAAATGAATTCATGCTTAGAGCTGCCTAAGAAAACTGAAATGGGATTCAACATGCAAATAAACTTAGATGTCCACCGAGGAGTGTCAGGATTACAGACCATCAGCTTTCTGAAGCTAAGTTACCCTGTAGGAATAGGTATGTATGTGGAGCATGATGCAAATAATGTGAGGAACACATAATGTGAGCTCTTTCTCAAAGAAATAGCTATGGAGAAACACTTCAAGAGCTTTTTTTAACATTTTTTTTGCTGAACATAAATACAGGCACAAAGAAAGCTACTGAGACTTTGTCTCTTTTCTAGCTGGCAATCTACATATGAAAAGATCTGGGACATTGTATACACAGATTTTTAGGCATTCATCAAAAAGATTTGTTCTACTACAGCAGTAATTCTAATGTTTAACTGAATTTGATTTAAAATTAGTGAGAATATTCATATGATTTAGGTGTTTGAATACTATATAGGGCCATCCTCAAAAGAATTGAAAAAGAAAACAAATGAATTTAAAATCTGTTATATATTTTTAATAAAAACATTTAAATGCTATCTTATGGAAATTAACTTCTGCCAATATTCTGCAAATTATAAAATGAAATTACAAATATATTCGAAAAATAAACTGTTTGAAATGCATCCATCTTTTCTCCACATTCTTCCCTCCTCTGTGGCATGTCCTACCCATCGCTTAGCAATGGGATTCCTATGCAGAGAACAGTCTCAGGAAATAGGATATGACTCCAAACATCAGTATAACATTTTCTCCTATGCAAAGGCAGGGATATAAACATCATCCCCTATTTCACTTGACTGTTTGTACCCCATTGAATCAGTATCTAGCAGGCAATTTTTGACAAGTCTAAGCAAAATAGTTATTTTTCTGACTTAGAGCAGAGTTTCAAATATAAATTTCCACAGAGGCACCAAAACTGCTAAAAAAATAGCAGGAGTTACACATCACTATTATCTCTCAATCTGTAGGTCAAAGGAGATTTTGTTTCTTGTCTAGATAGCAAGGAAGGCAAATCTTGTAAATCTTCGTTACCTATTTAAGTGAAACCACTTTGTGTGAACAAAATGAGAAGGATTTGTAAGTATTAGTCGATGATATATACATAGATGCATAAAATTAGAACACTTGTCTAGCCTATATCATACTTTTTAATAAATTATTTTATAGATTGCTTGAATTTCAAAATTTGGGGGGATTATTCAGAATCAAACATAAATTTTGCATTCCAGAATTTTTTATTGAATATAAATTTTCTCAAAAGTATGCTTGGAAATACTGAGACAATTCCTCTGACAATGTATTCTGCTCCAGAGAGGGAATATTAAACGTAGAGATTAAAATATTTTGTCTAATATGGGTAGGACAGAAAATGGATGGTATAGATAGAAAAAAAATGGTAATTCTAAAGTGAATTCAGTTATCTATGTACTTCAGAAAAATGGAACAAGTAAGTTTAAGAAGTGCTTATTTTGTCTTATTTAACTCCAAGGAAAAAAAGGATATATTTTCCATTTTCTATTTAAAAGTTGTGAAGCTGACTTATTTCCATTAAGTATTTCATGTTTAACTAAAAACTGCTGAAGTAGAATGTCAATTCTTTTGATTAGCCTCTTATCCAAATGGTGACTGACAATTATCTTTTTTGCATGTGATTGTCACAGGTTCTATAAACTTTTAAACCAAGAAACATGGAAATGACTCAAGAAGGACAAAGAGTATGAGAGGCACTTCTGTGAAATTCCAGATAGCATTATGCTTTCTCAGGTGAGTAACTGCAGCACAGACACATTCCACCACCCTTTTTCCAAAATGAAACAGCAGCTGTGAATATCTGCTGTTAGGGCAGGCTAACATAGAAGATATTATTGTCATTGTTTACTACAGACAACTCGATCAGGAAGAAATTGAAGAGGCCTTCCACAGACAGCTGGAAGTAGTCCCATGATGACACACTCTAGTTTTCATGGAGGACTTCAACGACTGTGATATCTCCTGGAAACACAACACAGCTAGGAACAAACAATCCTGAAGGTTCCTGCAGAGCACTGCTGACAACTTTTTGTCACCTGTGAGATGTGTGCTGCTGGACCTGTTACTAACAAATAAAGAAGGATTGGTTTGAGATGTGAAGTTTGTGGGTAGCCTTGGCGGCGGTGACCATTATATGGTGGAATTCAGGATCCAGTGAGGAAGAAGCAGGACAATAAATAGGATTGCAATCCTAGACTTCAGATGAACAAACTTTTATCTCTCTTGCACCCTACTTGAAGGACTTCATGAGCTAGGGCCCTAAAAGGTAGGAGGATCCAAGAAAGCTGCTTAATATTCAAGTATCACTTCCTCCAAGCTTGATACGTCTCCATGAGTAAGAAATCACACATAGTGGGCAGGAGACCTGCATAGATGAGCAAGGAGCTCCTGGTCTAACTCAAAGAGAAGAAGGAAGTACACAGAATGTGGAAAAAGGGACAGAACATTTTAGGAGTATAGGAATGTTGTCAGAGACTGCTGGGATGTGACAAGAAAGGCTAAAGTGCATTTAGAATTAAATCTGGCAGGAGATGTCAAGGACAACAAGATGGACTTCATAGAGTCATAGAATCGTTAAGGTTGGAAGGAAACTTTAGAGATCATCTAGTCCAACCCCCACTGCACAAGCAGGGTCACCTAGAGCATGTGGCACAGGATTGCATCCAAGTGAGTTTTGACTCATTTTATCTCCAACAAGGATATTGCACAACCTCTCCGGCAACCTGTTCCAGTGCTTTATCACCCTTATTGTTAAGAAATTTTTCCTTAAGTTCTCATGGAAGTTCTGATGCTCCACTTTGTGGCCATTCCCTCTTGCACTATTGCTGGCCACCACTAAAAAAGTGGCCCTCTCCTCCTCACTCCCTCCCTTGAGGTATTTATACACATTGAGCAGATCCCTCCTTAGCCTTCTGTTCTTCAGGATGAACGATCCAGCTCTCTCAGCCTTTCCACATAGGACAGATGTTCCAGACCCCTGATCATCCTGGTAGCCCTGCGCTCAACTCTGTCCAACAGCTCCACGTCCAGTTTGCACTGGGGAGCCCAGAATTGGGCACAGTCTTCAGATGTGGCCTCACCAGGGCTGAGTAGAGGGGGACAATCACCTCTCTCGACCTGCTGGAGATGCTCTTCTTAATACACACCAGGATTCCACTAGCCTTCTTGGCCACGAAGGCACACTGCTGTCTCATGGTCAACTTGTCATTTACCATGATGCCCAGGTCCCTCTCTGCAGAGCTGCTCCCCATAAGGTCAGTCTCCAGTCTGTCCTGGTGTCTGAGGTTATTCCTCACTAAGTGCAGGACCATGCACTTGCCCTTATCAAATTCATAAGTTCTCTCACTGTTTTCTCTGACTGTTTGGGTAGATGAAGGGAGAGCATTAAAAATCTACCTTGACTTCAGGAAGGCTTTTAACACTGTCTCCTATGTCATAGGCAACATCACAAGCAAGTTCAGGAAGGGTGGGGTAGGTGAGTGAACAGTGAGGTGAATTGAAAACTAGCTGAATGTCAGAGCTTAAAGGGCAGCAGTCTAGTTGAAGGCCTATAGCTATTCATGTCCTCTAGGAGTCAATACTTAGCTCAGTTTTGTTCAATCAGTGAGGGAGATGAAGGGATAGAACGTAACCTCGGCAAGTTTGTTTTATCAGCAAAAACTGTGTGAAGTGGCTTAAATCCATAGGACTGAGTGGAAAACAACCTCCCAAAGTTTAACAAAGGCAAATATAGGGTCCTGCAGCAATGGAGAAATAAACTCATGCTCTAATACTGACTAGGGGCTGACCTGCTGGAGGGAAGGAATGTGGAGAAAGATAGGAGTCCTAGAGCACAACATGTTGGTTATTAGCCAACAACGTGCCCTTTTGGTCAAGAAGATCAATAATATCCTGGACTAAATTAGAAAGAGTGTTGCTAGCAGGTCAAGGTAGGTGGTTATTCAGCCCTGCTGTGCCCTATCTGGAGTAATGTGTCCAGTTCTGGACTCCCTTGTACAAGAAGGAGATGGAACTGCTGGAGAGAGTCTAGTACAGGGCTACAAGGATGATTAGGGAATTAGAAGGCTGAGGGGGGGACCTGATCAGTGTCTATAAATACCTCCAGGGAGGCAGTGAGGAGGATGGGGTTGGCCTCTATTCACTAGTGGACAGTGATAGGACTAGAGGAAATGGCTTCAAACTGAAGCATCGGAAGTTCCACAGGAACTTTGCAAAGTTACTCTTTAAAAGAGCAAAGTTACTCTTTAAATAAGTTTATGCATGCAAATATTAGTGAAGGACATACTTATCCTTGACTTGATCTTTTCATAGATAATTTCATGAATCTTCTTTTTCAAAATAAGTAGAACAAAACATAAATTTCTTAGCAGGTTACATCTATATAAAAAAACTGAAAAGTGGACCAGCTATAAGTGATCGTGTGCAAAAACCATTTCTCTCTTTCTTTTTTAATTACTTTTATTTTAAATAAATTAAATAAATAAAATTAATAAAATAATCATTTAAAGTTTTTCTGACCTACAAAAATATATTTTTCCTTTGACACATTCATGCATGGATTTAAAAGAACCAATTGGAATTTTTATGAAAAAAATAATAAAGGAATTATATTTGCATAAAAAATGGTGATTAGCTCAGCAGTACATCCACACTCAATACTGCAACATCTTTCATCCAACATTCTAAAACCACTTATGTTCAATAATAATGAATGTACTACTTTATGTATATGCACCTGAAATAATATTTGAAATATGTATCTGGCATAACAGATAATAAATATATAATAATATATTTATTATATATTATTATAATAAATATATAATAAATAATACTTTTATAAAATAATATACTTTTATAAAAGTTCATGTCAGTTTTTTTCGAAGTACTACTTTCTAATAGTGATATGCTCCTTGCCTTTTTATCGTGCATTCTGGCTGGGTCTTCATCTGAATAGCAGTCTGCAAGCTGTTTAAAATATTATTGCTCTGCCTGAGTGACTCTATATCAGGACTTTGCTTGTCAGGTTTCATGTTTCCTAGCACTGATATATCAAAGAGTTCAGGTCAATAACACTTCAGTATAAAATGAGTAGGACAGGGTCAGATGGAAACTCTGAGCCTTGCACCAAAATCAGATGGGAAAAATGTGAAGAAGTACATTTAAAAATAGATGCTTGGTTTTCTCATTGTACTTAATGTAGGTGTTTGTTGACATGGATAGTGCTTTTTTAGATTCAGAGAAGGTGTTTTTTTCTCTCTTTTTTTTAAGCATTATATTAACATCACTAAAGTAGAAAAAATATTATGAATCAAAGCAAAACAATTTAAACCTAGAAAAAAACCTTTTCAATCTTGAAGCATCATAAGAGAGTTGCAGTGGAGTGATGTTGAAAAGAAGAGGCACAAAGGCCAAAATCTCACTCTCTTTGCTTTTTATTCCAAGCTCCTGGATACAGTCACGTAAAAGTCTAGATGTCGTATCTATCTCTGATTCAGAGATCAGCTGCACTGACTTCCTTTGTCCCTGTCTCACAGTATGTTCTTTTAAAATCTCTCCTTATTTCAGGTCAGGATTGCAGACACTGGTAAATGATGGTTTATCAGTTACCATCTGCTTTTACAGATGGAGGCAATGTGATTTGCTCAAGGCTGCCAAGCAAATCAGAAGCAGAGACAGAAACAAAATCTAGATCTAGGTTTAAAATAGATCTATTACTAGTAGAGTAGCAAAGCAGTAGACTTTCCATATTTATACTATTTCAGCCAATATTTGTTTTTCTAGCCTCATAACTACAATTATAACAATATATTTGCATGTTGCATTCTGATTTGTTATTAAACACTTCACTGCAGAAAGGACCGTATAGAGGGGCAGTTGTCATAAAGCAAACAGATATGTGTGATGACTTTTCTGCAAGGAAAATATCTCAGCAGATTGTAACTGATGCTCAGCAGCAGAAAACACTAAACAAGTTGAAATCATAGAAACAACTTCTTTTCAAAACAGATGCGCATATTTGCTGAGGGCTGACATAGTTTTATTCCTACATCCATTTATATTTGATGTCTTTTAGAAGGTTGACAAGGACTGCATGGGAGGTTTACAACCTTGTGATCACCACTACCAATAGTTTCTTTCTTTCTCAACAAGAGGAACATCCATTATGTTATAAGGAATGGCAACCTCCTTTTTTTCCTGTTAAGGTCAATACTGCTTCAAAGTCAACCTATCACTTTTAATCCATTTTTTTCAGTATTTATTATATCACTTCCTAGTGGAAAAAAAAATACTATCTTCCTTTACTCTATCTGTGAGTCCTACTTCTCATCATGAAGAATTTCAGGGCTGTTGAATGATGATAGGATACACTGAATAAAAAAATGCCTGCAACAACAACAAAATAATAAAAAATGAGAAAATATAAGAAGTGAAAAAGAAGGTTTCTGAAGAATGTGAAGAAGATAAATAGGACTGATACTTTGTTTCATTGTCACTAGCACTCTGGGATTATTTGAAGCACTTATTTATGCACTGTAAGCAGAACAATACTGTAGAAGAAATGATTAAATACCAGCTCTCCGAGCAATAGGCATCTTATTGTGGCAGGCCTAGACTCACCACTGGGTGGTTTTGATAAAGGCAATATGAGTTGATAACTGATACAGTTTGCCAGGGAGTCATCTGGGGATGCTGACAGCTACTATGCTTTAATAAAATCATTAGAATGTAAATGTTTTTATTGCGAAATAAAGAGCCTCTAGCAAAGTTGACACTATCACTGCTCCCTCCACTGAATGAAAGCACCGATTAGCATTCAAATGATATAATGATAGTCTGGTTATCTTTATTAAAATTTTTTCAGATCGAGTCTTCATTTTGCGTGATTGAGTTTTAAACAAATGCAATATTCAGTAGTCTGGTAAGCCAGTGTGAACATTCTTGAAATAATTAAAGTATGCCTTTTATTTTTTTAAACATGTGTTTCATAAGCAATGAATTGGATTTGCTATTTTAATGTGACAATATCTAGTTAGCTTTGCATTAAATAGGGATGTTATACCATAATTATTGAAAGGATACAACTTTTAAACATATGTTTCATAAAATCAAATTCAATTTTCTGAAATGTGACAATGCCAGTGAGCTACTGAAGTAATATCAAAGGAAGATTTGATTGTTTAGTTTAATTTCATGGACAATCTTAACTATATCATAAATGAGGGTAAATGGCATGCTTTGTTGTATTTATTTTCAAAGGAAACAGAATTATTTCCCATAATGCTGTTTGTCAATTTGAGGTTCAGGTTTTTTGCTTGCCAAAAAAAAAAAAAATCAGATTCTAACAAAGCAGGTTAATTCTTGAATACATACAGCATGTGCTTTAACCTAAACTGACAGAGACTTTAAACTAACTTGAGTAAAACTGAGGAATAAAATAAATCATCTAAGTCCATTAGATTGTTCTCCATCAGACTTTTTCTCAATACTTCCTTCATTCTTCTCAACATAGGTTAACCTTTTTTTTCTGGATTAACCAGCCCTACAAAAGCAAACTCTACTGCAGTTGCCAATAAGTACACATTACTGTAAAAGAGTATGTGTTGGCAGGCTTTTGGTTACAAAGAATCAAGACAAGCAATGATGACACAAGTGTGCTTTTTAAAAAAAGTGTTTCTGAAATAGTAGTGGTATTGATTCTATCGTGACACAGTTTCAGAGCTGCACTGACACACAAAAAAAAACCCTAAATAGATGACAAACTCTTGTGTATCCATCGTTTGAGGAATAATTGGATAGTATAGGTACATTCTTTAGCTCTTAATTACTCTTTTATTATAATTACTTTCTACTAAAATATTTTAAAGAATCAGATATTTCACTATTATATTTCACTGAAGAAGTGTCTAGGAATCCCATAAAGATTAGGAAATGTAGCTGTTTGCTAACAAAGCTAACATTTAAGTATTCAAAAATATTAAAAATAACCTTTTAGTTTATCTGCATTAAAAAGTATTGCTTTATTGGAAAAAAATCCATTTTTGAACAATATTTTTTGGGGTGGATAATATATGTATATATTTGTGTAAGTAGCTGAGACACAGCTACAAAATTAGTATTTACCTTATATGCATGGACTCCCTATAGCAGACTGATCAGATGAGACTGGCTAAATGGGACCAGAGTATATTTAGTCTAGGAGAGTAATAACCATTGCTGCAGTACCTGCTCCTGGGGAAAATGATGACTACATTCCTCTTTCTACCCAAGAAAACTGCTTACAATTTACAGAACAAAAGAAACAGCTCAAGCCAGAGCATTTTTTCTCCTGTGTGTCAGATCTCAGACAGGCTGTAGAGTGCCCTTCAGAACCATGAGCAAGTAGTCCTGTGTAGAACTGAAAGAAGCCTTAAGGACCATTTAAGAAACATACTATGAATTCATCTATAGTATGCTTTGTCCTTCTTACTGACAGGAAAATAATTGCAATTTTGGTAAAAGCAACACAGTAACATATACTTTTGAGATTTACAAAAGAGTCCAGCCAAAGTGTACTGAAGAATTGGACAGATAAGAGTGAAGTTTGAGGCAAAGGAAAAGCAGAGAAGTGTATAGAGGCTTGGGCGGACACAAGATTGCATTTAGGCCTGTAACAAGAGGAAAAATACATATTTGGAAGCACCTCTGCATCCTCACAGTATTGTCATACTCTGTCTTCAGAGAAAGGACTGCTGGAAAAATATGTAAAAATGGAAGCCCCCACTGCCACTATCATGCAACTCATCATCTATCTATGTATCTAAATGCATCCTCCACATTATATAATATAGTGATGAAGTGACAGAAAACAGAAGAATGAAAAGTGGAATATATGAATGGGTAAGTAAATTCTTAGTAAACTGAGACTTCCAGAAGGTAGCATGCCTGTCTGTGACTCACACATGGCTATTGATCTTTTAAGTGAAATCTTCAAGTAATGTATACTTGTTTTATTTCAAAGATAAAGTGTAAGCTCATTTGCTGACTTCTGACAGTGTGAGATTTTTGCAAACACATAGGTCTAAGCAGCAGAAAATTAGGCTGGCAAGAGCAATGGGACATGGAAAAAAATAGACGGTATAAAGTGGTAAAACAATGGCTAGAGACAAATAAAATGTAGGGAAAGAATTTAATTAATAAAGAGTAATAAAAGCAATATGGAGAAGAACAGAAAGGAAAATAATTAGCACAAAGTAAAAAAAAAAGAAAGAAATTGAAAGAATACTCTAAAAAATAGAAAAAAAATAATATGGCAAACAGTAGAAGTTAACAATCAGCTAAAGTATTAAGAAAGAATTGGTGCCCTATTACATTTTATGTCATTTTCAGCAGCTCTGTAGTAGAATTAACATCAAGAGTTTTAAAGGTCTTAGGTAATATCAGTCTTATGGAGGACAAAGCCTGTCTATATCTTTTCCATGCTATCACATGCCTAGAAAATGGAAAAAGGGCAAAAATTGCTTTCATAAGTGCATGCCGAAAATGCAACTGAATTGCTGGCATAGATTCTTGAAAATAACTGCAATAGAGTTTACATTAGCATATACCTCCTTACCATATTTTTCTCTCTGGCTCATAGAGGCTCACATATACAAAATTCTCTGGACTTCAACTAATAGAATAAAATATCTGATATAAATTAACTTTGACTGCTGAAAGACTTTGCAGCTGCTTAGAGCTGCATCTGGACAGTTTAGGTAGAGGCTATGACTACCAGATGGTCACCAGACTTATCTAATTAGGAGTCTCTCTCATCCTATGCCTGGATTTGCAGTGTTATTCCTGATATCATAGCTGTCTGACTCAAGCCAGTTCCTCCGTGATATAAAATAGTAAATACCAAAATAGTAGCAACATTGTCAGGTGAGCCAACACAGAACTCTGAAGGTTTGGTTCATCTGGAAGATGTTCTTTGTAGCAGTTGATCTGGCTGTTGAAATTAAAGATGTAGCTCTTGATCAGTTCAACTTGCTGACAGCTAAGGCCTAATTCTGGACTGCTTTTCAAGTCAGTAAAATATTTAAAAGAATAAGGATGACTGGCCTAAGCCATGTTCTTATCATGCTCAAAAATCAAAGCAATGAGAGTGGAGAAGAAAACCAAGAATTTTCTTAAATACATATTTAGTTTTCAAAACAACCAACATTAAGGTTATCCAGGCAATCAGAGCATATTAAAGTCCATTAGGATTACCTGCTGAATATCTATTGCACATCAAAGTGTTCTGAAAGCTGCCATTTGAATGCTACTTGTAGCTGGGCTAAAGCACATCATGTAAACTCATCCATGCTTAGACTTACAGTTTGCAAAGCAAATCACAGGTCCAGGCAGAGACTAGAAAAGCAGTCTGGCCAAAAAGACTTTATGGCTTTTTTATTCTTTATAGCTCTTCTAGAGAACATTGCATTGCATCCGAAGAAGGGATGGGTAAAACACAAAATGTCTTATTAAATTAATAACGTTACATCGGGTATACTATTCTTAGTTATTAGAAACAGACAGCACAAACATGAATCTTTTCATAGGCTGAGTTTCTTGTGCTCTTTGTACAAAGCAGAGCCCGGGAGAATGGTGACTTTAAGTGAATTCTGAACACTCAGATCTCTGGGGCCACCGAAGAATCACTAAAGCTCATATTGTACTGTACTTTTCCTGAGACTTCAGTGAAAGAGAGAGAGAGAAAGAGATAAAGAGAAAGGAAGAAAAAAAGAAGAATCAAAAAAGGTAAAGAAAGATGAAGCAGGGAGGCAATGTGAGGTCAGGCAAAGGATCCTCAGCCAGGGAAAGGCAAAGTACAGAACTTCACCTGACTATCACCATGGATATCTCTGATCAATTTTGAAGTATTTGTTTTGAAGTCAGGTTTCTGACTACTTTGTGCTGCAAGAGTAATTATTTCAGACAGCTATTGATGAAGATCTAAGTTATCTAACACCAATTTTCAGCATTGCTGATTGTATTAGTTCTGTATAAAGTCATGACTAGTCATATTAATTTGGATTGTTTGAAATGTTCCTATCAGTAGTATTTTAAGGAAGTAATGAAAGAGTTCAGATGGGTCATGCAAAGAAAAAGTACAAGAGCAGAAAGGCTGAATGAATGGCTATGAGCCAGTCCTCAGGTTTATTCAATCTGTTTTCCATAATTTCTTTGGATATTTGACAGTCCTCCTTTCTTCAAATCTTCTCTTACTTTTTAGTTGTTAGAGACATTTTTATTTTTCCTACTGTACATGTAAAAGTACTTTAATAATAATTATTGTTATATATCACAAATTATATTTTTAGAAAATGTGATCCAGAGAGACAAATTTAGAACTGGAGAGAGCATTTGAGAAAAAATAAATCTCTATTGAAACTTTAATGCAAAACTTGGTCTGAACCTGATTCAAATAAAAAATTCTAGGAAGGTTGAAAAACTACTTCAAGGCAAAGGTTTTAAGCTTTTCAATGAATTTGTCTATAATTTAACATGAAACTGCATGCTTACAGCAATTATTCAGTTGTTTATTATTGATTGCAATTAAATTTTCCTAAGAATTTTTGCATATTGTTTATCAAGTTTAGGGAGGAACAAATTAATGAAATATACAGAAATTCTGAAACCATCTTTCCCTTTATGCCTAAGACAAAACATTACTTCCAAAATAATCCACAAAGGAAGTGTAAGACAGACTTTGAGTTGAGGTCTAATGCTTCTCTTGATATTATTGCTTGAAGTGTTCCTCTTTCACAGAATCACTGAACAGCTGATATTGGAAGTGACCTCTGGAGATGACGGGACCTCTAGTCCAACCTCTCTGCTTAGAGTCATCTAGAGCACATCACACAAGATGATGTCCAGGCAGGTTTTGAATATCTCCAGAGTACGAGATTCTGTGGCCTTTCTGGACAACCTGTTCCAGCACTCTGTCAGCCTCAGAGTCAAGAAGTTTTTCCTCATATTCAGATAAAAATTCCTGTGTCTCAGTTAGCTTGTGACCACTGCTTCTTGTTCTATTGCTGGGCACAACTGAAAACAGTCTGGCTCATCCTTTTGACACCTTTCCTTTAAGATATTTATATACGCATTTTCCATTCCCTTCCCTTTCCTTCCCTTCCTTTATAAACGCAAAATACAAAAATAAATATACAAAAGATATTTGTATATACATTTGCTCTCCTCTCCTCATCTCTTCCCTTCACTATACAAGCCCAGTCCTCTCAGCCTGTCCTCATAAGAGACATGGTCCAGTCCCATAATGATTTTTGCAGCCCTACATTGAGAAGTCCAGAAATGGACACTAACCTTCTGTCAGCACTATTCCTAATTTAGCCCAGGACCCCATATTGGCCACAACTGCACACTGCATGGTTAACTTGTTGGAGCAGTTAACATGTTACTTAACTACTTGTAGAAGTCTAGGCCAAAATTGCAGTTAGTGACAATGTCTTGATCTTTTATGCACTCTTGTCTCTTGCTCAACTTGTTCTCTTTTCATCATTCCCATTTCTTTGGCCTGTGGGGTAAGTTACAATTTCCTCTTATGGACTGCAACCTTAGATTGAAGTGTTACAAACATGACACTGTGATATCAAGCATCACAGAATCAAATAGAATCGTTAATGTTGGAAGAGACCTCTAGAGATTATCTAGTCCAACCCTTGTTCATCCTGCTGGTAACAGTGCTCCTGATGCAGGCCAGAATCCCATTGGCCTTCTTGGCCACAAGGGCACATTGCTGACTTATGGTTAATTTCTTGTGAACAAGGACTCCCAGATCCCTCTCTGCAGAGCTGCTTTCCAGTAGGTCAATCTCTACTCCGTACTGGTGCCGGGGGTTATTCCTCCCCAGGTGCAGGACCCTGCACATGTCCTTGTTGAACCTCATCAGGTTCCTGTCTGTCCAGATCTCCAACCTGTCTAGATCCATCTGAAAGGCAGCACTGCTTTCTGGAGCGCCTGTCACACCACTCAGTTTCGTATCATCACAAATTTGCTGAGGGTGCACTCCGTTCCCTCCTCCAGACCATTAATGAATAATTTGAACAGCATCACAATCAGTGTGGAACAGCCCCATACCTCCATCTAGACTAGGCACTATTCATCACAACCCTCTGACAGTTCTCCACCCAGCCAACTGAGAACTGGATGCACCCTAAATGACCCCTAACACAATCCTCCTTGACTGATGGAAAGTCTTCCTCAGTTTTTTTCTCTTTTGTCTGGGCTCTGTAGTTCTTGGGAGCTAGCCTTAGCAGTAAAGACAGAAGCAAAGAAGGCATTTAATAACTCTGCCTTCTCTGTGTCCTCTGTCACCAAGGCACCCACCCTGCTCAGCAGGCTCACATTTTCCCTAGTCTTCCTCTTGCTGCTGATATATTTGTAGGAGCCCTTCCTATTTTCCCTGATATCTCTTGCTAATTTCAAATGAACCTTGGTTTTCCTCTCTGCATTCTCTGACAGTGTACCTATATTGTTCCTATGTGGTCTGTCCCTTCTTCCACGTTATATATGCTCTCTTTTTCTGTTTAAATTTACTCAAGAGCTCCTCGCTCCTCCAGTCTGGTCTCCTGTTCCCATTGCTTGACTTCGTGTTGGGATGCACTGATCCTGAGCTTGGAGGAAACGATGCTTGAATATTAGCCAGCTCTCCTAGGTTCCGTTCCTTAAAAGGTCCTGGCCCAGGGTATTCTTCCAAGGAGGCCCCTAAAGAGGTCAAATGTAGCTCTCTTGAAATCCAGAGTTGCAATCCTACTTCTTTCTCAGATATCTGCTCACAAGATCATGAAATCCAACTTCTCATGGTCATTGCAGCTGAGCTTGCCCTCAACCTTTGCATTTCCAAACATCTCTGATCAGGTCCCTCAGCTTATCTCTCCTCATTGGCTTATCTACCACCTGTATCAAGAAGTTATCTGCAATGTTTTGCAGGAATCTCCTGGACAGTTTGCTCCTAGCTGTGTGGTCTCCATCTCTGTACCTGAGATGGTTGATTGTCCAGGTCTTGTGACTCTCTCTTACACTATATAATCCCTCTCCTTCATTTCACTGAGATTAATGATGGAGTAAGATAGGATTTTCTTTAAGTGATATGGAAGCATCTTGCTTTTTCAAATTACCAAAGCATATTAAACAAGATACTGGGTGGCAAAAAAGTGACTGTACTAATAATTCTGAATTTAGAGCTTTATTCATCTCATAAAATATTTTTTTTGTTACAATACTTAGAGCTGCTTACATACGATCCTAAAAAGACAGAGGAGAAATTAGCAAGAGACTTGTTTTGAGTAAGATAATCAAGAGTGGGATTCACTCTTCATGAAGAAAAGAAATAACACAGATTACAGGAAAACGATCAATGCCTCCAGAGCCATATTGTCAGCTTCTCTTCTTTCATCTTTACCTATCTGTTTCATTTGAACTTTCATGAGTATTTTTTATGGAATTGACTGAGTTATCTGTCTCCTTCTTGGTAATAGGTGGGCAATTCCCTATCTGAAAGTGTCTGTATTTTTTATTATCAGCTTTTTGGTAAATCGTCAGAAGTGACCACAATCTCAAAACACAAGGAAGAACACAAATTGGTAGAAAAACACAGCATAATGGATCTGCTCATATTGTGCTCAAGGGGACTCCAGGGACCAGCCAATCCATACAAGAAGAATAGTACGAGCTAGATGGCACCC
Organism: Nothura maculosa; assembly: GCA_032353885.1. Taxonomy (NCBI): domain Eukaryota; kingdom Metazoa; phylum Chordata; class Aves; order Tinamiformes; family Tinamidae; genus Nothura; species Nothura maculosa. The sequence continues at coordinate 377,546 of JAUBOD010000169.1, forward strand.
AATATGATTAATCACCAGAACAATGCAGATTTAGCGCATTAGGTGAAAAAAGATAAATGTGTAAAACACTGTGTCAGAACCCATGGAGTGGTCCACACAGTAATTTAGGGTCAGTAATTGAACTTCACTCTAATTATCCTGGGGAGATAATATTAACTTATAGTTGAATGTGAAAGGGAGAGTCCATAATTCATCCCTCGATGGGGCTGCTCATTGCATTGTGTTATTGAAATATGATGGCTCCATTTTTATCCTGTCATAATGACAACTGATGTGCTTATTTTCTTTCTCTGTGCCTCCAGGGGATGATGAAATAGTAAGCAAACATTATTTCTGGTGAAAGAACAGTACTTTATCACACTAGCTTCAGCTCTGAAAAAATCATTCGCAAATTTAGGTGAAGTTTCCTTTCCATTTCTCATTTCTTCGGATACATACTTCTGGCTGAAATTAGGTATAGCACAAAGGGTACAGCAACAATGGCTTCTAGAAACTACAGTGTGACTTCTTCCCTTTTTGCTTCTTAGTAGTTTTCATTAACATCATTATCTTTTATCCTTGGGGCTCTCATTTATGTTCTTACTCCAGTTTCTCTCATAAATACCAATATTTTCATGAAATAGAAGATGAACAGAAATTAATCCACTGCAGAGAGCTTTTTGACATTCTATAGATACACTCAGTTAATTTTTAATAGGTTCTCAAATTTTAATGTTATAATTCTAATAATTGCTTAAAATCTCATATATGACATGCCTGAATCTTATCAAGAATTCTCAAATCATTTCTTCGAGCTTGAATTTATTCCTTTTTATTTTAAATTATTTCTATATCAGTAACTTAATTTTTGCTTACTTTTTCATCAATTTTATCAGACTAGTAAAATAATTAGGATTTCAGTCACAATAGATTTTGACTGCACATTTAATTTATTGAGATAGAGCATATTGCAGGACATTTTTTTCTTATCCTTATGAGGCTGATCTTATCCTGTTGGAGCAGAAAAGTCAAGGGAATATTATAGGAATAGTCTGTTTCATGCTCATACACCAGGTCCTCATCTAATAAACTGATAAGAGATTAAGAAGACAGAAGTGGAACTGGACAATATTTATCATAACAAATTCAGTAATTTAATAACTAATTAAATAATAAAATTCAGAGAAAAAGGCAAAGGAGATCAAACTCCAGAAAGGTACATTTTTGTTTTAAAATATGTAATGATAGTTAAGAACAGGTGATGTTCAGTGCACTAATGGTGATGTTGATAAGAGATGGCTTTGTGGAACTATAGATTCAAATGATACACCTTAAAGAAAACATCATATTTTTGCTACTGCAACACTGTTTATGTTTGATGATAAACACAAAGTACTTGATCCAAGCAAGATTCAGATGTAACCCATTAGCCAAATTGCAATTTGATACAGAGAAGTGTTTGTAGGTCTTGATGAAGCCTGCTACCTATTTTCTTCCATCAGTGTGAAAAGAAATGGCTTAGCTTCATACGATACTTTTCTTTGATGAATTTTCAATGCAGAGTTATACTCCCTATGGAGGCCATTGAAGCTATTCATGGTGCTCTGGCTAGCAAATTTCAGGAAGGTAGGAAAAAACACCAACAATTTACAACAGCAATGCTCAATCTTTGGCAAGACTCCCACTTAGTTATTCTGGACTGATATGACTAAAATATTAGGAAAGAAATCTCAAGCAACTGGTAGTCACACACTACAGAACGGAGAATAAGGAAAAATGATTTTTCTAAAACAGATTTTTTTTCTAACTGCTGACTCTATGAAAGATTATACTCTGCCAAAAGTCACCAGAAGGATATATTGATGGGAATCCTAAACATAAGACTTTCAAGTGTGAGGTGGATAGAAGATTTTCAGATTGTTTTTGACATGGTTTTGACATAGGTTAACTAGCTCTTTTGCAGGAAATGCACAGGAGCAGCTCCAAGATGAGCCAGACCAATAATCCCATATGACAGGGGCACTCAAAGGCTTTTTGGTGGCAGAGTGAGGGTAAAGTAGCAAGCAACTCCAGCCCCATTGGCATGAATTGTAGAAAATTTCCTTTTACTTCTTTCCTTTTACTTAGGATTATAATGTTTAAGAAAAACAAGGAAGTTATGAGCAAAATATGATTCTTGTTTTCAGAGCCTGGGATTCTTTCCAATCATTTTGTTTCGGTCCAACTATTCTAGACTGACACATTTTTTATGAAATAGTCATTAAATTATAACACATAAATTATAACAACATACACAAAATGGATAGCTTCAATGACAGCAGAACAGTGATTAACAGACATCAGGATGAAAAGTATAAAACAATATATGAAGAATCATCACTTTTTTTTTCCCCAAAATTGCTATTTGACAGTTAAATCTTATGCTTCTAATATTGTATTTTTTATATTAATTGCTGACTGTCATACTACATTATTATTTAATAAGATCTAATGAACTATACTGACAGAGCCTTAAGGAGCTATGACCATCTATTCTTTTAAAAACACTTTTCAATACATTTTTTGTAATCATTAAAAACATACTACACAGAAAAAAGTAAAAAGAATACTTAACATGAAACACTAAGAGAAGACAGAATGCCACATCCTCATCAAAATACTAGTGGCATTTACTAATGGCAAGAAAAAAAAACAGTAATAGAAAAGGTGAAGAGTTAGATAGTGATTATTCAGTTTTTAATAGATAAAAATGGATTCAGATTGTTCTTAATATTTACTATGTATAAACCAATAAAAATTAATTTAGTGACAATGCAAGTTATTTTATGGAGATAAATTATTCTTGAAGTGTATGTGTGTGTGTGTGTGTGTGTGTATAATATTTGGATACAGACTATCTAAAAATATCTTGTACATAAATTATGCCTTTTCTTTCTTGCTTATTTTAATGAGGATATTAATCTATTTTTAAAAAGCTTTCTGACACTTTTTTTCTGGTATATAATGTCTTTTTATGCAAATATAACAGTTTATAATGCATATACAAGTTTTGAATCTGCACACTGAGAATGTAAATCTCTGCCAGTATACATTAAAGTATACCTTAGATCCCAATATTTATTCTTTCTTATGACTGGATTATCTCATTTTAGATGGGATACGTTTAAAAAACAAAACAAAACATAGAAACAGAAACAATAAATAAAAGTAAATATCCTTAAAGCTTTCCTAAGAATTCTCATTAAATTACATACCCAGTTATAACAGAACCTTTCTGAAGCATGAAATAATTACATGTAGGCTTATGTCAAATAAGAATGGTTACGAGTATTGAGTTAATTAAGCCACTGATCTGTACCAGCAACTATACTAGGTTCCTGCTGCCTATTCAAGTAAGTGGGCTTCTGTGCATGTCATCCATATCTAATATTTTAGAAGTCCCAGAATCAACATTAAAAGAGTGAAAATAAAAGCTAAAGTAGTATTTTCCACTGGTCTTATATTGTAATCTATTTTATCTTTTTAAAAATTATTACATTTACTGACTCTTATCTACAAGGGATAATGTCAAGCAACCCATTTGCACCTTAAAACTTATCATACTGTCTAAAGTCTTGATTTATAGACAGGTCTGTTGTCACCTCTACTGCCTGAATCCTTTTGTTTGCTGCAAGAGTTCCAAGACAGGTCATGATATTTATACTTTGTCAGAATAATGATGTCATTAGGATCACAATCCCTCATAATAGCTTATTTGTCTCATTTAAATAATGAACACTATGGTGGAAATTGCAGGCTGAAACTGCAACACAAAAAGTTACAGTAGAAACACAACTAGGCAGAATATTAACAACCAATACTGACATGAATCATGACCCACTTGCTCTAATTTGCTAGCTGACTATGTTTCATTAGCCTCTTCAAAATAGCATTGATCAGAATCCAGACTATCATGAGAAAGAAAATAAAAATATTTTTATTGTACCATTTCTGAAAAAAGGATATTAATTCTAATGAGGATATGTGTGTATATGGTAGTGTTTTTTTTTCTCATGGCATAGTAAATGACATGCTTACCACTGTATTTTCTGTTAGCAGAAATAATTCATGAGAAATTAATTTTGCTGTGGCTGCCTAAAAAAATCCTCGTTAACTCCTCAAGAATTATACTTCCCAAGGGAGCAAAGGTATTTCATTGTGAAATTTAAAAATGTATAATTAGAACCAGGTACACTCATCTATAATTAAGATTCAGAGTGCACTATCACTGTGCCAAAGCCCATTTTGGCCAAAAGACACAAAAGCATTGCTAAGTCAGTGCCCCGTTCAGAAAAATTCATCCACCCACAATAGGGCCTAGTATTTTCTTTCCATAATGAAGAGATGAGTGCACAAGACTGACATTTCTAATGTTGCATGGTGGTATGGGAAGGATATAAAGCCATACAATAGGAAGTACAGTTCAACACAACTCGTGAAGTGAAACGAAAATTCTTTCTTTTGTCTCCTCAGCTGCGTGTGCCTTCATATGGGTGGCTCTATGCACTTACCACTTGCAGGAGTTATTTGTTGAGCAGCTGCTTCAAGTCCATGGCCTTTAGAACAGACTGCAGCTTTGCAGCCGATTCATAAACTGCCCTTTAGGTGACACATTCTGCCTGGTATCATCAGTACTTCCCCATGATAGTAAGCTAGTATTCACTCCAGGTACACTTTTTTCATACATCTAAGATCAATGAAAAATTCACAACCCAGAGAATGTTTCCACCTGTCCATCTTTCCTCTGATTTTGTACTCATAAGAAAAGGTTCATAAGAAAAGTATTGATAAGATATATTTCATATTCTAGAAGTATTCCTGCTTGATTGTTTTCCATGATATTTTCCCTTCTTCACTTCATCAAGGTCTTGAATACAGTCATTTCGTGCTCATTTCTGTAAGGCTATCACCATTAAGTTCTTTCCAAGTTTCTTCATATTGTCTGAAACCAATTCTAACCTGTTCTATCATTCTCTCAACTATTCCATCGCTTTAACAGCAAATTCTATGTTCCAGTTTGGCAACTCCTCACAAAAAATCAAATCCACTTGAACAACTTTACTTTTCAGACTATTGTAGATCCCAGTCAGATAGCTTCATTGTTCTTTTCCTTATATATCTCTTCTCAGAGATTTTAAGTAATCTTTCCTCTTTTTATTTGCTGTCTTTTGGCAAATGCATGCATCTTTGATCTTAAACAATACACTCCCTTCTTTTCACTGCATGCCTTTCTTACACAGACTATCCCTCTTTTCTTTTAGTATGCCAATCATAGGGATTACCTATGATTACCTAAAGACATGACAATATCATGTCTTTATTATACTAGTTAAGCCATAAATATGATCATCCATTAAAAATTCCAAACCTTCTTTTCTTCCCATATTTCTTTTTGCTATTTCATAAACTAAACAAGAAGCATTCCTTTTTGCCTTCTTGGATCTCTATACAGAGAGTTCTATTCCTTTAACCTATGTTACAAAACCCTGGGGTTTTATACGGGTAACTGTTTCTTATTGCTGCTAGGCCATTGGCATTCTTTTGTTACTCCTTCTAATTTTGTTAGTCCTCACCTAAAGTCATACTTATTATTTATTATTATTACTGTTTTTTCTTTTCTTTTTCTTTCTCTCTTTTTTTTTTTGGAGGAAATAGGGAATATGTAAGCAAGCAGCGGGGATAATTATTTATTTTGCTCTGGGATCTATATTCCCAAAGCCCTTCCATCCTGCTCTGTGGCAGATGTTGAAATGTGGTTGAAATTCACATGAAATTTTAATTTTTACAAAGGTTCGACTACTTCATACTGATGTTTCTCTAGGTTGTTTGGACTTTGACTCTGGCTACTCTTTACTTCTTGCTTTTTAAGATTTGTAAGACAGTTTCTTTCAATGCTTAACTCTTTTACCTTAGCGTTATAACCAGAAAAGACTGCATACAAATGAGAAATTCCTACTTTGAAAGACATCGAGTTTAGTGATATAGTTACTTATGCAAATTTAAAGTAATAGGAATACACACACACCTATATATACACACACACAAATATGTTCCATATATACGTCCTTGCATTCCTATGGATGTGCTATTACCTACTGGAATTATTATATATTTAATTCAGTTTTGTATGCACTACAAAATATCTTATGTAAAATATCATATGTATATAAAATGCATTGAAATAGACTGTTATACTGTAAATTTACACTATCATTCAGTATAACAACTTGAAAATTATTTATGTTTTATTTCTTCTTTGGTGTTCCTTTGATAACACATTTTCTTCTAAAAAAAAAGCGAAGGACACAATAAAAAATAACGACATATAAACATAAAATTATGAATTACTTTGCAACAAAGTCATTGTTACTTGTAAAAACATTTCTCCGGTGTATCTATCTCTATCATTGCTTATGAAATTATCCTATGAGCAATGGTATACTAGACCAGATGTCTAAAAATACTACGAAAAAGGATTTTTAAAAAATAATGTGTCTTTTTCTGGTTTTAAATTGTTGATAATTCATTCTATGCACCAAATTAAAACAACTTTCTAAGTAGAAATCTTTGAAATGATCAACAAGAACAACATTTGCTTTATGCAGATATGAGACACAAGATCATCTCTGAAAAAAGGATGGAAGATGGTAAGACAGATGGGAAATAATAATGTTTAGTGGGGTAATAGCTATTTGATTTTGCTTATTTATTTATCTTTGATGCCAGCCAAAGTGCTTGCTTTGTCTTTTCAGTTTAAGACATTAAAGAACCAGATAAACCAGATAAAACTTACAGGAAGTTATAGATATATCATAACCCTTCATGATGACATACACTGCCTCTACTGAATGCTATGTTTCACATGGTTTATAAAGTTACAGACTTTTAGGTGAAGTTGGTGACAGACACAGTTCTAAAGACAAACTTCTGTAGGAAGGCTAGAAGTGACACCACAAAGGACTGGTATAATGTCAGCGGTACTGTCTTTTATTACATTTGATGCTGTGTCAGAAGCATTTGACATGATTTTTTCATATCTGTACTCCTCTAACAGCAGTTGGGCTCTGATGGGATATAGCAACTTCAATTTCCAGCCTTCTTTATTCTTCCTCTCACTAAAGTGACAACATTTCTGACAATATAAAATGTAACCTACTCATCCACTTAAAGTGAATCCAAATATATGTTTATACGGAAACTCTGACAAAGTAAATAAAGTAAACAGTTATCAAGAAAGTCTGTCTGGCTAGGATATTAGCTGCTTCTAATTGATACTTTTATTTACTTTACACTTGTATTGGCTTAACCTTCTTTAACCTATTCATCTATAAAAAAACCCCAAAACATAATGTTATAGACTATGACTTTTATATTACATCTAATGGAAATACCAAACCTAACGAAAAATTATTCTTTTGTGACAAATTATGTATTTTTATGATTTATTACCTAAAGAACAACAACTTGCTTTAAGTATCTATTGTCATTTAAGAGTGTTATTACTTATGTAAAATATATGGTCAAACTGTTAGACATTAAACTAACTTCAACTGAGTTTCTAACTTCAGCTGAGAGCTTACCTAATGCTGACTCAATGACTTCAACTTTTCTGTACATATCTCTGCTGTCCAAACTTCTTTGTTCAAGGAAATTATAAAAGACATCCCAGTGTTGCACAATGCAGGAGAAAATAAAAAGGTCTATAGTAAAGATAAAAATATGACAACATTAACAAATTCTTGCATGTCTTGGATACAAGCTATATGATATTGGGAAAGTTCTTGGGTGGTTGTTTAACTAGTGTAAGAGACTGCCCACTATGGATTAAACACTGTCAAAATGCAAAATGAAATCAGTTTACTTCATTTTGCATGGAACTTTTAAAGCTGTGGTCTAGGGAATGTGTTTTATTAGCTTATCACTTCACCTGTCACTTCACTATATAAGCCATCTACTAGAGAGAGTAATTAAACAGAAAATTATCAGAGGATCATTTTTAGAAATGAATTAAAAACAAGGGAGAGGAAGCTGGTACAGACAAAAATTATTTACATACAAACCAGATCTGCACTGAAATCTCTCAGATTTTACAGACATGATCAAATGCAATTAATATAAAAAATATTTTACTCAGTGTATGTGCTCACTTATGGACATACATTTGTCATTTTCAAGAAAATGATTATATTTTTCTAGTGTTTTTATTTTCCTTTTTTGTTGTCTTTCTACTTTGCAATAAGACAAGTCAAATAGGAAAATGATGAATAATGCAGAATACTGAAATGAGAAGACACAAAAAAGCGTAGAAAGGACTATTTCAGCCCATTCCAGTTTTAAATATTTTCCTCTCATGCAATAATCCTTTTTATTTATTTTTTTTTCCACAGCATCACTAAATATATGGGGTTGTAAGGGACTTCTGGAGATCATCTGGTCCAAACACCAAACAGATCTGGATTAACTCAGTAAATACTTGTGAGTTGTAATGGGCTACATTTCTCTTATCTAGAAATTCAGTTCTGGATCTTAGCAGTTTTTCGGCTGGATCATCTCAGGGGTTCTTTCTAGTATACTGTTTTTCATACTTCACCTAGGAATAACATTTTACCTGTGCATTGCTATGTTCAAGTTAGCATGTTTCATATTCAGCTTCTCCCCATATTGTCTTTAGATTGCTTTAGAGTTGTACATTCGGCAGAGACCAAAATTTAAAGTAACACATAACTGCATCTTTACTTCACTGAGTCAAGCAGGCCAACCTTTTTTTTTTTTTTTTTGGGCTAAATATGCTGGATTTGTATAATTACAAAATTTTATGCATACAATAAAAGCTATGTCACTAGGTGCACATGAAAAGCAGAAATTCAAAGAAGAGGAAAGTTTCAGAAATACCTATGTAAGCACTAGAAGATAGGATGGGACAAGCAGAAATATCAAATCATGTTTCTTAGAGAAACGCAATGGCTGGAAGTAAAAGTCACAGAAACTGAAAGCAGAAAAGGAAGATGGAAAGTTCTTTTCATTCATTACTTCATTCAGTACTCTACCATCTTTTCCTGCCTAAAAATAGTGAGGTTTAACAAACTGCAATATATACAAGTTAATAGTTACTTTTATCAAATAGCATACCTGAGTGAAAAGAAACTGCAGTTTAGTAAAGTTCAGGTATTTCTTAAATGTTCCATGCACTTCTGAAAATTGCAAAACTCTTTCTGTTCATTATGTATCTTGGAACAGGAAGCTTCAAAAGTGTGTATCAGGAAAAATGGCAAAAATATTATTTATGTGCTTCTAACTTCCCACTGAAACGAGTATACTTGTTCAGCAAGTATCCCCAAAAAATACTCCTGTCCCCAAAATACAAAAAAAAAACGTCAAAAGAGCAGCTGAAAGGATGAAAGATGAGATAATATTTATCATCCATATATCCAAGAACTATGTCATGGTAACAAAACACATGATATAATCATTATTCAATCATTTGATATTACATATCATTAGTATAGACAATGACACATAAAATAAGGTATTCTATAGACAATAACATATAAAATAAAGGATTCAAGACACGTCTTTTTATGACTGAATAAAATATAAGATGCTAGATTTAATACTGCCAATTATACCACATTCTCTTCAAGGCTGAAGGTAAAACAGGATAACTAAGTAATCATATGTCACATTTTTATAAATTTAGAAATTTAAAATATTTTTAATGGGATCAATTGGACAGAAGAATGGTAAGATTCCAAAAGCTAAATGATAGTTGCACTGGATAGCAATATACAACTTTGTGTTGCAAGCTGGATGGTGGACAACATGAAAAATGTAGACAAGTATTCTTCAATCTGTATATAGTTAGTATTAATAGGTTCTGGTAATGCAATGATTCAGAAAATATTGGACTGAGCAGTCAATAATGTATCAGCAACAATATCTTCTGACATTCTGTATGAAAGGCCAATGTAATTTCGATGAACTACTTGGCAATGTAGTTTTCATCATAATTTGAAGAAATGATTTACATGTCAATGCACACTATGCACATAGGAATTTAGTTGGTTATGTCTGACAGCAGAAATTAAGCTCTTTTGCTTCTGTCTGCTTTATGCACAGAACATTATAAAAAACGCTGAATTCAAATTCTTGATTTCACATCATATTCTGAAAATAAAATTTTCTAATCAGAGTACTGCTATAAGCATATAACTTGATGCCTCGCTGTGATTGAAAGAAAAAGCAAGAAAACAACAAAAAACAGAATATAGATATTCCAAAGGTTTGTGATGAAATTTTTTTTTTCTTTTTTTTTTTAATTCTGGTAACCAATTAAAATAATTTAAAGGAGTTTAATTAATGTTGACTAAATCCTTGGAGTGCACATGTCTATGCAGGAATGTTTATTTGTCAACATACAGATGTATGTATGTATTATACATATTTAAATATATTTGCAAAGGATGAAAGTTTATTATGCTAGTAAAATGGGTTTTCTCAATTATTATTTGAAAAAGAAAAAAAAAATCATGCAAGTTTTTTAGTGCTACTGGATTTACATGGATATATGGAAGTGAAAATTTTAACAGTATATATGTACTAGAAACTCTTCTTCACACTGAAAAAGAAAACCTGCTGGGTCTGATCAGCTCTGCCATATTTTCTGAAAACCCATGAACCAGAACAGTGGGTTAAAAGGAAGTTGACCTGACACATCCAGGCAGACTGATAAACTGAGGTGAAAGCATTTCATCTTGCAGCTGATGCTAGGTGAAGCATATATGACGAATTGTAATGACTGTAGGGTAATGGAATACCTGTAAGGACTCAGCATTCACTAACTCACTTATATACTCTATCCTGTTTCCCCTCACATGTGGCAGATCTTTTTTCATAAGGCTGAGATTTGCAGGGAAAAATCACGTGTTGTTCTATGTGAAGTAAGAGCATTATGTCTTTATATGTGTGCCTTAACTTTCTGCAAGAAAGCTAAAGTTAACAGCACTCTTCAAAAAGGGCAAAAAGGAGAAGCCAGTCAAGCACAAGACAGCCAGCCTCAGCTCAGTCCCTGGAAAGGTGATGGAACAACACATCCTGGAGGTTGTCTTTTTCATGTGGAACACAGAAGGTGATCAGGACTAGTCAGCATGAATTTCCTCAAGGTAAATCATGCTTAACCAATCTGATAACCTTTTCTGATGGAACTGGGTAGATGAGGGGATGAGGGGAGATCTGTGGATATGTTCTGCCCTGACTTCAGCAAGGTTTTTGATACTGTTTCTTATCCCAGGGAGGTGATAGAATCACTGTCCTTGGTAGTGTTCAAGAACATATAGATGAGGTGCTTGAAGACATAATTTAGCTGGCATGGTGGTGATAGGTTTAGAATTTGACCTGATGATCTTGAAGGCCTTTTCCAACCATAATGATTTTATGATTCTATGATATCCTTATAAGCAAGCTCAACAAGTGTGGGTTAGATGAGTGAACAGTGAAGTGAAATGAAACTTGTCTGAATGCTCAAAGGGTTGAGATCAGTGGAGCAGTCTAGGCCCGAAGCTGGCAGTGTCCTCCAGGGGTCAGCATTGGGTACAATACTATTCAATTTTTTCATCAGTGCCCTTGATGAAGACACACAGTGCACGTTCAGCATTTTTTTCTGGTGATACAAAACTGATAGGTGTGACTGATACATCAGCGGGATGTGCAGCCATTCAGAGGGACCTGGACAAAATGGACAATCGGGTGGAGAAAAACATCCTGAAGTTCATCAAAGGCCTGCAGGGTCCTGCACCAAGGGAGAAATAGCTCCATGCACCAGTACTGGCTAGGGGCTGACCTCCTGGTGAGCAGTAATGTGGAGAAAGACATGAGAGTCCTAGGGGCCAACATTTTGTTTATTAGCCAGCAATGTGCCCTTTTGGTCAAGAAGGTCAATGGTATCCTGGACTAAATTAGGAAGAATGTTGCTAGCATGTCAAGGCAGGTAATTCCTCAACCCAGATGATGCCACATCTGGAGTACTGGGTTCACTTCCATAAATCAGAACAATAGTATTGTCCATTCAAGTATGTTTGTAATTACAACACAAATACTGGTATCATATATACATGAGTTCTGCTGAGGCATTAAACATTGCTTAATGCCAAACCTTTGCTTGACTTTAAATAATGTGATAAATGCAATACTGTTTGTGTCAATGAAATAGAAAAATATATTGATCATGTGAGTGCTAAAATAATTATTCCTGTTTTGCAATCTAGAGAGGGAGCAGCTAAGTGAACAGGTAGTTTCCAAAGAGGACAAGTTATGTTGGATACAGAGTGATTTTCTAAACAGAATGATCATTTTATAAGGAAGAACATGCAATTACCTCAATGACATTAACCTTTTTTGCCTTGCCTTCACTAAGAATCTTCGGGACATTTGCAACAGGAATCCCATTATAGCAATGTTGCTCAACTTAAATAAGCAAAGTAATAATTAACTTATTTGAATTGCCAACCATTTTAATCTCCTTTACAATTAAACCTGCCAATATTTAGTAACACTGATAATATGAGTTCTACTGGGAAGAACAAGGTTTCAAGGACCAGAAGTGAAATGAACAGACTTAATTGAAAAAGTTCTACTAATTGATTGAGTCTGTATTACTGCATTTTTCACATAAATCAGTTCCATTTGGTTATTTATTACACATAAAATCTAGAAAAAGTACCAAATAAGGACAGAGAAATTTACAAAAAAGTTGTAATGGATGTGGTGAAAGCAGCAACAATAGGCCCATGTATATCAGAGGCACATTTGAAACCAGGATTATCTATCTCAGTCAAATCACATACACATGACATATAGTATGTAATGTTAGATAACCTCATCAGCCATGGTTGAAGAGTCAATCTATATTCAGGCTTTCTCTCATGGATAGTAATTTAAATTGAGTTTTCTGCAAGATGTAGTTACCTAATTTGTGACATTCTTACAGGAAAACTGGATAGATAGGTATTTCATAACATGTCTATTTTGTTACACACATCTGCCATAATGTTGATTTTCCTCCAAAATGGCAACTAAAAATCAACAATAATGTTGTGAGCACCAGCAGCCAGGTGATTCTTTGGTCCCGATATCTAACTAAACATGTGTTCCTCATTAATGAAACAGATCTATGGAGACCTATAAAAGAAGGTGTTGAAGACCTAGCAGTTATACAAGATAGGTTTCCTGGATAAAGGTCACGGGTTAAAGGTGAACATATTTGCTTGAATCATAGAATCATAGAATGTGTAAGGTTGGAAGGGACCTTAGAGATCATTTAGTCCAAACCCCCTGCACACGCAGGGTCACCTAGAGCACATGGCTCAGGGCTGCATCCGGGCGGGTTTTAAAGATCTCCGAAGAAGGAGACCTTCTGGGCAGCCTGTTCCAGTGCTCTGTCACCCTCACAGTGAGGAAATGCTTCCTGAAGTTCCTGTGGAACTTCCGAT
>JAUBOD010000169.1:400203-469908 GCA_032353885.1 Nothura maculosa
GGAAGGGAAGGGAAGGGAAGGGAAGGGAAGGGAAGGGAAGGGAAGGGAAGGGAAGGGAAGATTCTCTCAGCTTTTCTTGCTTTCTCTTTCTTTCTTTTTTTTTTTTTTTAATCTTCTTTTGTATTCCTGTAAAATGTGAATGTGATAATTTCACCAGGACCATTTCCTGATCAATAAAGTGTATCCTGAGATAGAGCTGCAGAGTTTGCCTGGTCTAAATGATTTGGATAGCCTAAACTCCACAGTCACACTGGGACATGTAAGTGTTGAGTTGGTGGGTTTATTTTGGCTCTGAGCTGATCATCACTGAATTCTGCCTTCTTGTATTTTACAGTTGTGGGTTTTTAAATAAGACTCACTATGACCCCACTGGAATTTTATTTCCTTACAGTAAAAAGAAAAATCACTGGCTTAAATAGGTAAACTCTGTCTGGCAGAGTGATGCAGAGAGAGTTTTAGAAACTCCTGGTCCTACAAATAGCAATGTTTTTTAAAAATCTTTTTTTCTTGAGTAAGAGACTCTGTCATGCTGCCTCTTTTGTTTGTTTGTTTCAGGAGTAGATGGGGCACTCTGGCTGTTCTGTATGAATGGGGAATATGAGAAGAAAAAGTGGCTGGATTAGATTTGGGCTGAGTAGATGTTGATCTTTCCTCACCTGCTCTTGACAAGTCTTCACCTCACTGAAACATTTTTATTAAATTTTAATCAAAAGCACAGGAAAGACTGTTGACTGTGTAAATGCCTAACCTTTCTTCAAGTTTCTTTGCCAGGCCAGTTTTACAGATGTTAACAGTGATGCCATACTGACACCCAGTTTAGTGTTATTTTATATCCTGGGTGGATTAAGGATTGTCATAGAATATGTAAGAATCAAAAAAACTTCATGACCGTATAACTGTAATAGAGTGAAGAGCCCAAAACTTTAAAAGTAGCTAAACATTAACTAGCATTCAGGAACTGCATTCAGAAATATTGTAATGTGTGAATTGTAATTACAGTTTTCTTTTTGGAAGATGAGGGAACTTGTGCTTAGACTCCAATATAAGACTCTGTGAAATTTATATTTTAGGGAGTAGACAAACTTACATTGTATTCATGAGATCTTTAATCACAAATAGGTGGCTTGCCTATTCTTAAGAAGTCATGCATAATCAGAGAGACCCTTTATTTAAAGATGCAAATGCTGCTATCAAGCCTATAAAATACATATAAATGACTTCTATATAAATGTCTATTGTACTTCAAAAGACTTCTTTTTATTTAAAAGTTCATGACCATTTTGATATCAGATACTCTTATTTGGGAGCAGAAAGTTCAGCAATCTTTTCTTCCTCTGACTTAAACATTATATGAATATGTGTATTAAAGCAAAGCTTAATTTCTCAGAATGAGGAAATGAATTTTTTAACAGATGTTAAAGGATAAGAACCTTCATAACTCCTACCTCTAGTAAGAATACAATATTTTTATATTACAATAAAAATTTACTAGATTTCAAAAGTATGTGATCTTCTGAAAAAAAAATCATAAGAAACTTAGATCAGATGTCTGTAATTTGAAAAACTTTACAGTCCACTAAAGAGTGCTTTTGGCAGGGAAATAGGAAATGAGTTGGAAAGCATTAGTAAACTTTGAGGGCACTTGAAAACACCAGCTTGCGGTACTTGATCTTTAAGTGAACTCTAGATTACTTTCATTTTTTTTTGAAACCACAAGTAATGACGAGAAAGAAATACAGCTTCTGTAAGTACAAAAAAAGAAAAGGAAGGAATATTTAACTCAGAGGAAAAAAAAACTGTACTTCAAAAAAGGCAGAAAAAGCAATATTTCAAATGATTATTTCTTGGCATCAAGTTTAATTAATACTTTAGTGTTCTATAAAAAGAAAATAATTTTCATTAGTATTCCATTTTAATTTCACTTATTTACTACTGAAATTCATTTTACCATGAATTCATAACAAAATGTCAATAGTCTGTCAGTAGCATCAGAAATGTATATGTACTGGTAGATAGTAAGAAAAAGAGGATATATAAGTTTAGAGGATCAAAAAAAATATTCCAGAATAGCAGGTTGTTCCACTGGTTTGACAAGCATTGATTTGTTCAAGTATTAAGACAGACAGACTTTGCTGCTGCATAAAAATTAGAAGCAATTCAAATTCTGCAAAATGTACATAAGCCAGCATATCCCTCTGTGAAAACACTAGCTCCCAAAAAAGTACAATTTCAATAAATAAATAAATAAATAAATGACCTGCAAGAAACATCTAAAAATTGGTTACTTCCATATTTCTTGCTTCTTTTTAAATGAGGCCTGAAGTCTGTTTAAGGAGAGGAAAGGAAAAGGGGAGAGGAAAGAAAAGAGGGAAAGGAGAAAGGGAAAAAGGGGAATGGGAGGAGATGGTGATGAGACAACTCTCCTCTCCCAAGCTTTATAACTTTTTTTTTTTACTTTTTCTTTTTCTTTTTTTAACATAAATATGTCATTTTTTTTCTGTTTTTTCCTAAAAGATTTTTCCCAAGAGTGGAGAGTTGGAGACTGATTTATGTGAACTCCAGCACCTTAAATGAAAGGTGTCTATGACTGCACTGAATTCTCAGTAACAGTGTATTTTATCCAGGAATATAACTGCTATTGAAAGCTATACTAGATTGCATAACCAAGAAATAAAAGCGAAATAAAGCGTTTTAAAGAGTGTGTCTACAAATCACCTACCTTTCAACTTTCTTTTCTGTGTTCTTTTTGTAATTTCTTCAGTGACATTATAATTTCCAATATTAAAAATAATTATATTCACAGTCTATTTAAAAAAAATAATTTTCTAGGAAAAAGAAATTTCTGTCATAAATAAGTATGAGATTAGGGGCAGCATTTTTTTTTTCTTTTTGCTAAGTGTCCTTAACATAATGCAAATAAGACTCTTATCTGTGAATATATCAATGACAAACAAAACAGATTTGAATAGATAAACTCTATGTAGTAGAGTATTTATGTACAAATCATAGAAAGGCTAAAGTGAAACACTTCTGTATATGTACGCTCATGCCATACATAGCAGCCTGTCTTGAAAATGAGATGTATATGACTGCTTTCTAGTTATATTCTAAAATAGACTTGACCACCAAGTATGGCAATCTGGTAAAGTAGAATATGCCTTAGGTGAACTCAGAGATAACATTGCCAATGGCTTTGAGAACCTATTTATATAAGCTGGAGAAGCTCTTCTTTTTAACATGAGGTGAGAACTGAGTCCATTCTATTACATATGCAAAAGCTAACATCTCTTGTGTAAAACTTCTTGAAAACCTGACTACTTCCTTTCCAATGCAATGCATTCATGCAACATCACTTAGCAGAGAACCAAATATGTATTAATTTAAAAAATAATATATTTTTTGAATGATAACTGAGCCCAGAGGTGACCTTTGTACACAACTGCACTTATTCAGGTCTTAAAAAGGAAGCAAATTCACATGTAACTGTATCTTCCTTTTTCAACAGTAAGGCAGACTGTCAGCTCCTTCATCTGTCAGCACTTGTTCAGGCTGCAAAATGAGGATGGCAGTGCATTCTCATGTTGCTATAGGATATGCACTCAGGTGAGTCACAAAAAGAGATTTCAAGCAAAGGTCAAAATCATCAGTCATTTTGTCCTATCAGTGATAAGTAAGATAAAAGAGATAGTTGCTTGTCCATAGGTAGTTATCAACAGCAAACTGTCACTAAATATAGTTAAATTCCTAATAACTGTACTAATTCAATACAAATAAGCAAAGTTCCAGATTTAGTTAGCTTAGCATTTCCTTTTGCTTGGCCTTGGGAAGGGGAAATGTGTCTTACTATTGAGGACAAATTACATGCACCTTGCTTTGGGTGAAAGTAATAGTAGTCATTTAGTATCATTTTAACTCTCTGGGGCAGGAAGCACTGAAAAGTGCTCTTTATCACACTAAATCAAAAGAAATCTTCCCCTTGTTTTGGAAGACTCAGTCACTTGCTCCGTAGATGCTGTACTGTCATTTTTCACTGGATCACCAATGGAGGACAGAGAAGGAAAAGGGTGGGATGCAGAGGAGCCTTGCTCAGTGCATTGTTCTCTAATGAAAACATGCCCTATTGCCTCTACCATAAGTGCATCCCTCTGTAGAAAACTAAACTGTTTTACTATTAATAGTTAAATTCTTTTATTCTGATTTGATATCACTTTACAATGGACTTTTATGAATCTAAATGGCCATAGGACAGCCAAAACTGAGGAAAAAGATGTTTTGCTCAAAAAATAATGAACACATTCACATGAGGACTGGATTTATGAAGTTTAAAATTATAGAATTATATGGTTGGAAAAGACCTTCAAGATCATCGAGCCCAAATTGTAAATCCACCACCACCAGGCCTACTAATCCATGTTACTAAGTGCCTCATCTACACATTTGTTCAACACTAATACGGATATTAACACTAAAGTGACTCCACCACTACCCTGGGCAGCCTGTTCCAAGAGCTTGACTCTTTCCATGAATAATGCTTTCTTAATATCTAACCTGAACTTTTCCTTGTGCAACGGTGATTCTGTTCTTTCCTCTTGTCCTAATTTCTGTAGGTATTTTGGAGAAGAGATTGACCCCCACCTCACTACAACCTCCTGTCAGACAGTTGTGCAGAATAATAAGGTCTCCTTTGAGTCTCTTCCAGACTAAATATCCCCAGCTCACTCAGCTGCTCCTTGTTAAGTCTGTGCTCCCCTTCACCAGCTTCATTGCCCCTTTATGGACACACTCTAGCACCTCAATGCATTCTGGTAGCGAGGGGCCCAAAACTGAATACAGTATTTGAGGTGTGACCTCACCAACACTGAGTACAGACCTGGCACTTGGCCTTGTTGAACCTCATACAACTGGCCTTAGCCCATTGTTTTGCTCTGAGAGCCCTCTTACCCTCAAGCAGATCAAGTCTTCCTCCCATCTTGGTATCATCTATAATTTTGATGAGAGTGCACTCAATCTCATCATCCAGATTGTTGATAAAAATATTAAAGAGGATTACTCCCAATACTGACACCCTGGGGAACACCACTCAGGACCACCTGCCGCCAGCTTCCCCAGGAGAATAAGTGGGAGATGGTGCCAAAGGCCTTACAGAAGTCTAAGTAGACCACATCTAAGCAGAGTCTAAGCCTTTCTCTCATCCACTAGGTGGGTCACCTGATCATAGAAGGAGATCAGGTTGGTTAGGCAAGACCTGCCTTTTATAAACCTATGCTGACTCGGCCTGCTCCCCTGGTTGTCGTGAACATGCTGGGTGCCCTCAAGATAGTCTGCTCCATAACCATCCCTAATAGGCTGGGAAGGCCTATTAGGTGAGGCTGACATGCCTACAGTTCCCTTGCAATTTGTTGATTTTATAGGATTGTCTAAGTACATCAGGCTGTATAAACTGATTGTGCTTCTCCACTACAATATTCAATGACTGATTCAACTTACTTTGATTATTTCAAAAATAGTGATTCTCTGATAATTCTTTTCAAACATTTATGCATACCATATATCTTATGAGCAAATATTTTAGAATTTAGAAAGGAATTATTGCTTACATAAAAGTGGACTGACCTTCTAGAGAGCTGCTTTGTAGAGAGGGACCTGGGTGTCATGGTGGATGACAAGTTGACCATGAGGCAACAGTGTGCACTTGTGGCCAAGGAGACCAATGGGACTCTGGAGTGCAATGGGATCCTGCTCTGGAGGAGTGTCTCCTGTAGGTTGAGGGGAGGTGATCCTTCCCCTGTACTCAGTCCTAGTGGGGCCACATCTGGAGTACTGTGTCGAGTTATGAGCTCCCCAGTACAAGAGGGATGTGGAGCCACTGGAGACAGTCCAATGCAGGGCTACAAGGATGGTCAGAGGCCAGGAACATCTGCCTTATGAGGAAAGGCTGAGAGAACTGGGCCTGTTCAGCCTGAAGAAGAGAAGGCTGAGGGGGAACCTGATCAGTTCCTATAAATTCCTCAAGGGAGGGAGTAAGGACAATGGGGCTAGCCTCTTTTCAGTGGTGGCCACTGATAGGACTAGAGGAAGCAACACAAACTGAACAAGCAAAGGTTCCACAGAAACTTAAGGAAAAAATTCTTGACAGTGAGGGTGACAGAACATTTGAACAGGTTGCCAAGAGAGGTCGTGGAATCTCCTTCTCTAGAAATACTGAACACAATCTTCTGCTCTAGGTGACCTTGTGTGCGCAGGAGCATTGGACTAGATGATCTCTAAAGATCCCTTCCAACCTTAATGATTCTATGATTCAATGAAAAAAAGCATCTATTGATTTAATCAAATTCATTTACATTTTTCCATCTAAAATCTTAATCAACATAGACTGTGTGTGATATTGCATGAGTTTCCAGAAGTCAGTGGTGATGTCACATGAAAGAAACCAAAAGAGCTATGAGTGAGCTAATGAGGTAATAAAATAATTTTAAATATTCATATAAATATCCTTCCATTAAAAATAATTACAGCTGTGATTATTTTTAATTAGAAATCGGTAAGTGCTCTCGTAAAGGTATTGGCTTTAGTAGTAACCAATATCTGATAAATGTGATTTCATAAAATATGTGAAGGTTTTCTATAGCTGAGATTGAGACTACTAATGCTTTTTTATATTCAAATTATTTTTATTCAAACTCACATATTTCTAGCTCTTTTTCGTAGTGTTTCTGGGACACTTATGGAAAAAATAATCTTCATGTGATGTTTTCAGTATTGAACTTTCATTTTACCTTCAGTTTTTTTAATGTCAGTCTGACTGATGTCAATAATATAAGTAATTTACATTATATTTGACCTGCTTCTCACCTTTCTTTTCTGAACTTTTAAGCAAAAGTAGTTCAGAAACAAGTTTCGTGCTTGACTCATTGGCCCCATTCTCAGTTGCTGTCTACCAGCCTCAGCTCTGCAGAATAGATGAAGGTTGAGGTATAGCTCCTTTGAATTTCTTAATACTTAGATCAGCTGGTGTCAAAAATCTTAGTCATCATGAGCATGATAGGCCACAAGTGTTTTGCCTCTGCAGTTTTCTGTGGTATCATCTTTTATCCAAGACCATCCACAAGATGCCTGAAGTACCTTAGGTCTAGTCTACTGTAACCATACATCTGTAAACAGAATCGAAGCAAAGTTTTTAAAGACCTTTTATATATTCTTTCTGTCTGTCAGACTGGAAGAAACAAAGGGTCATTCATCTATCACATTGTCAAATCAGAAGGTATCTTCAATATCTGCATGTGAAGTCATGGAAGACACAAGTATCCTTTCAGAGTGCTGGGCTCTTTGAGGTACTTGCCCCTCACTGTAGGTAGTTCCCCTTTCAGAGGTTTGTGACTGTAAAGTGGCCAAATGTTGCAATCAGCTGGTCTTAGTATTTGCAGGGCACAGCTAGAAAACTTCTTTAGTTAATTTGTTAATATTTTCTTACATCCCTGTTAATCTACCACGAAACTCATAAATGCTCAGAAGTAACAATTTCTACCTCATTTAAAGTCAGCTTCTACTTGTTTTACTTCAGAGCAATGGATCTGGTTATACTTTTTGTCCTACATGAAGATCACTCTACTACTGTGTTTTCTTAATTCATATGGATGATTCTATACTGAGTTCAGGCCACCTTTATTTTTCTTTGACAGGCTTAATAATAGAAAGTCCTGAAGTCTTTCAATAGAAGCATAGCTTCCAGTCTTTCAGTCACCCTCATGGCACGATTCAGTCTCCTCTGAATGCTTTTCAGATTGTCAATATCCTTTGGATATGATGTACGCAAGAAATGGATCCAAGGCTGCAGAGGTCAATGTATGTATGAAATACAGAGCTAAACTCACCTATTTTAGCACTAACACTTACTTTAGCACCACAGAAGAGAATTATAAGGAAAGAAATGCACCAGCTTGTTTTAGCCACCATGTCATGTCAAGTTTTTTTGTTTTTCTTTTTCTTCGAAATGTTAGTCCAGGACACCCAGCATGCCAGTATGCATTCTTTTCTATTAGATCTTGTTTTTAAATTTCATAAAATTTCATCATACTGGAAAATATACTGGTCAATTTACCAATGATCTCAAGCACTCTGTTTATTTTAGCTGTTGTCTTCTCTATGACCAAATCCTCAGTCTTTTTATTTGCAAACAATATTAGTTGTAGCATCTTCTTTTCTGTGTAACTAATATAATTCCTAAATAGGATAGGACAAGCACTAATTCTTATGGTATTCATTCAAAAGTACATGCAGTTAGAGATAAATACCTGTTTTTAAAACTAGCAGTTGCTCAGTTTAAAATCTTTTTGAAGTTTGCCATACTGGACTTGGATAGTTCTGGTTTCTGGCTTCTTAACCAAAATTATATCTGTTACCAAATAAGTACAAAGACCAAACACACATGAAAGGTTCTATTGTCTTTTTAAACAGAAACAAGAATGGACTACCTAGGTATTGTGAACAGCTCTGAGAGTAACAACAAGAGCAAAAGAGTGTCTCTGATACAAATAAGAAATTTGTACTTTGAGAAATGGGGCCAAAAGCATGCAGGAAGTGTTCAATTACCCATTCACACACTGAAAATAACTCATTTTCATGTAGCAATATCTGGATGATATGAGGCAATCTGGATGAATGTGAGGGAAAGAAAAAAACAGATTAGTGTGATAAATGATGAACTAGAAAAGAGGATGCTAGCATGATCTAGTAATCATTGAAATGATCACCTCTAGCCCTAGATTCTTTGCTTAGCTATCTTTTCTTTCCTATTTGCTTGCTACTAGACATCCATGGAAATACAGCTCTCCCATCTCTACAAACACATCACACACATTTTTATTTCATCTTTTTCTGTGTATGAAGAAGGAATGACAAATCAGCACAGATGCTATTCCAAACTTTAAAAGCATCTGTCTCTATAAAGCACATCAATAATAGATCTGTTTTGAATGTATATGAGAGACAGTTTATTAAATTGTGATGTTGATACATGATTCAAAATGATGTCTTAAAAAGATATCATTTTAATTTTAAATTTAAAAGATATCAATTAAATAGAAGCTGAATGTTTTCTCTACATGAATTTTAAACCCAAGACCTCTAAATATCTATTCATGGTAAAATACTGGTTTATCTGCCAACTTGAAAGATTCAGCCAACATGGAACCACACATTCAGTCAAACCAATTTACTGTCTTCCTAGAAAAGCAGAACATACCTCAGTCAGAGGAGTTGCAATGGACATCTCATATTTGGATTTCAGTAAGGTTCTTATAAACAGCTTGGAAAATAATAGCATAGCCTCAGCCTCGTTAGGGTGAGCAGGTAGATGGCTGCAGAATCAACTTAGTGTTGTTATCAATAGCCCACTACCAAAATGACCAAGGTCAAATTAGACCTTCATAGTTACCTAGCCTGAGGTAACTCAGTCCTCCCTGAGTTTCTTTCCCATCACTTTCTTTAGTGATGTTGAAGATGCAGTAAATGTAATCTGTTGATAACACCAAGCTCGGAGGCATTAGGAATATGCTGGAGAAAAGAGTTAGAAATAAATGAAAAAATGCATGTGTTTTAGGAAGGATAATACTCTATACCACTGAAATCCATCACCACCTCCTGATCTACGGGTTGCAGCACAAATCTAGACTACCTCAAGTAACTGGATCCATCCTTACTTACTTTTTCTTGCTACTTCATTGTGGCTTGTGTTCCTGCAGTGGCAGTGGCCCACATAGACAACTAACAAAGAATTTGGTTTCTCAGATTTCCTCCTGCTTTGTTCCTACTTCTATCAGTGGAATGGAACTTGTGTTTGGTGATCTTTATCTACCTAGAAAAGAAAGCTACTGTCATCGCCATTCTGTGATTGGTGACATTATTGAAGTAGGAATACAAATACAATTACAAATGTAAAAATACCTTGATCTAGTTTGAAAAAAATATATATTTTTAAATAAAACATAACCTTCTAAAACTTAGATGAGTCTTGCTGTTTAGACGAGGCTGCTTTGATGGCACATACCAAATAATATACTTCTGAGAGTAGTATAACTGTAAGACAGTTTATCAAATCTATTAATCAGGATTAGAAGCATAAATTGAGGGAATAGGATGCTGCCTTATAATAAGAATCAGCATTTGAAGTTTATGAATGATGTTTTAAAGGTCAAATGATGAAAATGATACCTGTATTGGGTAAATTAAGTAGTACTACAATAATATCTACAGAATTTTTAAAATATCAGGAAATCTGTGCCCTATTGACATATTCTAAGAAAAGACAATACTCATTTCCCTTTCTTTTTATTAAATTTTTATTTCTTACACTGGTGATACATATCATTTTACTGTTTATCAAAGATCACATTGATGAAGAAATTGCATATGAAACTAAATGCATTGTACCGATTTTAAATTTGCAATTAGAATGATATGTTTAAATTGAAAATTAATATCTCAAGCTTAAGATTAAATAGAGAAATGATAAACAGCCAATGAAGAGAATTATTAAATTAGTATCAAATCATATTTGCCATGATTATTGCAAAGCAATGTAAGTAAAGCAATTGGCAAGGGTCAAATAAAGTCCTCTCAATTGTGTGTCAATTTGGTATATGAGGAGAAAAAATTACACCCTTAACTATTCTAAGAAATCAGAAAATTATACAGGAAATAGAAAGAAAAATATACTAATAAAAATATAGGGGTTTGCAACTTTTACTTCAAATGAAAGTATGACAAGTTATTTAAATAAACAAGGAAAAAAAATCACATTTGCATTGCCACTATCTTACATTACCATGAATTGGAAAGGCTAAACCATTTAGAATAGAGACAATCCTGTTATACACCAACAATAAATAGATTGTTGTACAAGTAGCACTTTCTAAGATTTGGTATATGACCTGTGCAGAATGTCTACCATACACTTCTTATTAGTGTTATAGTCTGGTAAATACTATCTGTCCAGTTTTTGAGGGATTTCATGGCAACTTTGAGGCCAGACCTGTGTTCTGTTTTAATCGAAGAAATCTTACCAAGAAGCTTTATTGGAAGCAGACTTGCCTGTATGACAAATAGAATCACAGAATCACAGAATCACAGAATCCACAAGGTTGGAAGGGACCTCTAGAGATCATCTAGTCCAACCTTCCTGCTTCAGCAGGCACACCCAGAGCAGGGAGCACAGGGCGGCATCCAGGCGGGTTTTGAAGACCTCCAGAGAAGGAGAATCCACAACCTCCTTGGGCAGCCTGTTCCACTGCTCTGTCATTCTCACAGTAAAGAAGTTCCCCCTCACCTGCAGGTCGAACCTCCTGTGCTTAAGCTTGCGCCCATTACCCCTTGTCCTATCACTGGCCACCACTGAAAAAAGCTTGGCCCTCTCTTCCTTACAATCTCCCTTCGTGTATTTATACATGTTAACTAGATCCCCTCTCAGCCTTCTCTTCTCCAAGCTGAACAGGCCCAACTCAGTCTTTCCTCATACAAGAGATGTTCCAGTCCCTTGAATCATCTTTGCAGCTCTCTGCTGGACCCTCTCTAGAAGCTCCACGTCCCTCTTATACTGGGGAGCCCAGAAATAGGACAAATAATGTAACCATTTGATGTTTTATTTTCATTTGAGACAGCTGAGGTTCTCCAGTCTCTTAATGTTGTCTCTGTTTGTCAGATAAGGAAGAAGGAAGAAATGACCTTATAAAGAAACCCAGATTCAAATGCTGTTATAATATTATCATTCCCTACAGTTGCCCTTCAGAGTATTTTCACTTAGTGTCTGCTAGACTAAACCTCCACCTTAACTTGTTTTAATAGTCTTTTAAAGAGATTTGTATGAAAAGAGAAGCCATATTTTTGTGCTGTGGTTGACAATAAGGCTGTTGTAAAAAATGAAAGTTGCATCAGGATTGTTATATTACAGCTGTTAGCTCCAAATCTTCATTCATTTTCATGCTATCAGTGCCTGGCTTTGTGAGACATCAGCATAATAACAGTGGGCATTTTCTAGAAAACATTTGAAGAACTTTTCAGATAGCTCATATCTTTCCTTGCACCTTTGTCTTGCAAGTTCCAATACTCCAGGTATTTTTCTTGACCTCTTGGCCTGCAGCTTCTGGGCACAAACTTTATGAAGAAAACCTTGATTTATGTCTTCTGTTAATCATAGACATTCATAGACATGATGTAGTACTAAGTCCATTGCTTCACCTTTTTTCCAGTATATACATGTATGCACATATTCTGTTTAAATAGTCCTCTGGGTAGGGGAAGATGTAAAAACATTTTTTAAGATTGATCAGGAATGAGCAACTGTAACTAAAACTCCATATAAGAAACCAGTCCCCAAACATTTACTTGAATTTCACATTCTCAGGGACCTGTGCATATGCATATTTCTAATATTTGAAAACATGAAATAGCAAAACAAAATGAAAGCTAAGATGGCACAAGGGTACTTCCATTACAGGCATTTAGGGGTTCCAAATACACGTCAAGCCCATGGGCACTACAAAAGCAGCAGGGGTCAGATTGTTTGGATATTATTAACATAAACACTCATTCCAGAATCTAGTCTTTATTATAAGAAATTGTGTTAAATTTTCATGTCGTTTAAATTTCTGAATTTCAAAGAGAAATTCTAATGTTTTAAATGTCATTAATTCTAATGTTCTAAACAGATTATAATCCATAATACCAATTTATTTGAATTTATAGTTACAGTTTTATAGTCACACTCTTTAATACACTCCCAATAGTCACACAGTTGCAGTACATGAAGAAGGCATCTGATTTCACCTTATTTCTCAAGTAGCAAGAAGCAAAGCCAAGCAGACATGTTTCAGTGCAGCTGTTATGATCCTTCTCTGCTTGTAATCCCAGTGATGCATGTGCTGAGTGCATTCATTTTTCTAAGCGTTAGAAAATGCACAGAGAAATAATGTCTTAAAAATTCAAGGACTATGTATGCGGTATAACACTTATAGATATTCATTTGTTGCTAAGATATTGACCTCATACCTTTACATTTTTTCAATCCTCATCCAGCTAACCATAACTTCATTTCATTACATAGGCATGCATTTTTGTGCTTTCTATGAAACTAGTTGATTTTTTTTCAGTGGTATGAACACAGTAGTCCCACTTTCTTTTCTCAGCATCTTCTTCCAAGTCCGAGTGCCTGTCAGAAAGATAATGTTCCCTTCAGAGCTTTTTGCACTACATCGGTATTGAGAAAAGCCTTTCTGACATTTGTAGTGAAACTGTTAGATGCTTTAAGTAAGCAGTTCTATAACCTTATTTTAAAATAATTTTAACTTAATCAAAAAGGTTATACTTCTACAAAGTGAACCCCTACACATCTACTATATTTATATATTACAAGTATCACTGAAATTTTCGGTTGTTAGTAAAATTAGCTGAAGTTAAAAATAGGGTTCAATCTTTTAGAAATTTCTTGGTACTTACAAATTCTTTATAGGAACCCCTAAGAGCCCTCACTCTATCTTTTATTTAAATTTCCTTGCAGACATATTTTCTTCATGATAATTCTCCTGAATGTCTTAGTAAGAATAAAGAATATTACATTTTGCAAAAGCTATTTTATCATGAACTCAAGCTGAAATGATACACTTCATTCAATCACATTAAAACAAGAAAGCAGAAATATGCAAGTAGTTTTAATTTCAATGTACTTTTAAGTTGGAACCTCAGGAATAAACAAGTTGTTTTGGGAGAGCTGACATAAACTGAAAAGTCTCTATATGCTAATTTTAGTGGTGCTTAGGGTAACCGGACCTAATTTCAACAAGTCTATCATTAGCACTAATTTGCTTCTCTTGGTTTCAATTGCTGCTATTAATTTCTCAGATGTTCCTCTTTTATATAAAACAAGTAATGTCATAAGAAAACATATTTTCAAACTCCTTTTTCTTCATCTACATGGCTTTGTGGCAGTAGGAAGATAATTTTCTCCCTCAAACCTTCTGAATTTCATTTTAATACTCATTTAGTGAAATGCCAACCAACTTCTCTTACAGCAGCACATGACAGTTACAGAATGAAAGCATTTTTGTTTTGTTTTAAAGGTATTTTTAAAACACCTTAGTTCTACATCTCTTATCAAGAAATGTTTCAGGTGAATATAAACTATGCATATATTCTTCATATGCATATCCACATATGCATTGAGTATAAATATTTTCCCTCCTACATAAGGCTCAAAGAAGTGTTTTTAAGCATTTAACCTACATTCTCTGTATTATATTCTTTTAGTTGTAGTTGGAATTTATCTATGTATTGAATAAATCACATATACAAGGACGTAAGACTTGTCCAAGAATAAAAAGTGCCCTTGAGTAACACATCTGTAGGTGTTTACACAGAACATTATATTTTGAGAGGAGAATTCAGGCTCAACACGTAGTTCTTCAAGTACTGCTCAAGTTTCCCACATTCTTGAAGGAGATAGCTGTAAAATACATTGCTCTGAAGACTGCACACGTGTTTATTCAGTTAGTGTCCATTTTTTTCATATTTACTTTAAATTCTGTAAATTTCATTCATTAAGAGGAAAAAAATATTTATAATGGAAGGTAAGAATATGGTCACCAAACTCCAAATAGTTTAATTACTGTGGAAGAAAAAAATGATGGAGAAAAACCAGTCTCAGATATCATATCAAACTGCAGTAAGTCTGCATAGAAGCAAGAACTGAAATATTGATCCGAATGCTCACAAGAAGAAGGGAGAGAATAGCTGAGACTGATAATATCAAATTCCTCATAATACTTGGAAGACACCTTGCCATTGCCTGTAAATATGAGAAACATTAAGGAAATGCCTAAAATAACACTGTAAAGGAATTCCATCACCAGACAACAGAAGGCAACTCTTTCCAGACAGTATGCTGTCCGAGCAAGTCAACAAATAACAATGCAGAGTGCTCTTAAATCCAGGAATTATGTGGGATAAAGCAAGTCATGTCTCACAGTAGTCATCTATAAAGAATAATGTCACAGCAAGGGATGAAAAACCAATGACTGATAGTACTGGCAAATGGACACGGAAACACAGTTCCTCAAAAAATGTATTACATTACTACAGTTATGCCACAGTATTTCACATTGTAATTGTAGGCTACAGGAATTAAAAAAAAAAAACCACAAAACAAAACAGATGAAGTGGAGTTTTGAGGATGGTAAATTAATTTATACTTATTAGCAAGGCTGGAAGAAACAGATGCTATGAGAAGTTGTCCACAAAGCAGTGCTAAGGCAGAATCTGCTGGAAAAAGTGTTGAGTTAGATGGAGTGTTGATTGGATCCAGTAGGACATTTTTTTGCATTCTTTTCTTCTTTAAGGAGAGATGAAAGAGATGGAAGGAAACACTTATCTTGAAATCCTACATATAGTTTCCAAGGAACTGAGTAGTAACCTGTTTTCTGTACTGAAGAATCAGAACATCATTAGGATCAGAGGATTCTTCTTCTGTGAGAAACAGCTTTAAAAAGATTTCCTTGCTATCTCTTGGTTCTATACATGATATTCAGAAAAAAAAAGGAGGATAAAAGAGCAACATGCATCAAAGACAGCAACAGAGAGAAAGTGAGAATAAAAAATGAACTGGGAAGCTAACTTAAAGAACTGATTCCTGCAGGAAAAATATGTCTTTTAGAGTCACAATGGCCACCAGGCATAAAAGTTCATGTTTCCAAAACCAAACCATACACTATTGCCAGCTATGAAAAATAGAAAACCATCCAACTATGAAAAACAGAAAAAGATGCATTATACTGCACAAGATAGAAACCTATATTCAAGGTTGGAAGGGATACTGCAGTTTCTATACTTTTATAAACAACTAAATTAACAAAAAGGAGAGTTAGTTTTATGACTCATCCTCTCATCACTCATTACTCTAACCAGACTGTTAAAAAACAGCTTCCACAAATCTTCACTTTTGACTATATTTTGACAGTCAAAACATTTAATTGCTAAGATTAGAATAGTTTGAGCTGTAGTGACACTTTAGATTTATAAGTGGAAACAGCTGACTTAAATGAAATAAATTTGTAAATGGAGTAACTTAAAGTAATTATTTCAGTGACTCAGCATGGTTGTAAAAGTTCTCTTGTGTGTCATATCTTAATGTGTTCAAGGAGAAGGACCTATGAAGAAAGCCTTACTAAAGTCAAGGGGATTCTGCTTAGACCCTGGAGTCCATCCAAGTTATTAGTTTCTGATTTAGAAGCCCAAAAATACAAAAGTGAACTCAAAGTGAGAAAAATTATTCTCATATCTATTTAAAGACAAAAGATGAAAAATTTACATTAGGCAACTGGTAACAAGGGATAATAAGTACAAATCAGAAGAGTAAACATAAGCAGCATTTACATATCATAATAAATTATAGAAAAAGCAAAGAATTTTCTGAGATTCAGACAAGGCATTCAATCTAACTATAAATAGGAACAAACTACATTTATGATCAATATGGATTTCCTAAGAACTTTCAAATAGGAATTTCACAATCCATTTATCAAAAAAAATTGATTGTCTACCATTATCCCATAAATCATTTATATGATACTTCTTTGAACTGTTACAATTTTTCTCACATATATTGGCACACGCAAATTTAGATTTAGATTAGATATTTAAAGGGAAACCACATAAAAAGGCTTCACCTTTAAGAAATATTTTATGGTGCTATATGCACAGGTCTAGTTTAGATGTTTCATGCAACTCTTACCTCTGTCTATGAAATATATATGCTCCATAAATGAAGAAAGAACCCACAACATTTGGGAAAATAACATTTTTTTACTCATATTTAATTGCATCAATTGGAAATTTCAAAAATACATTTAAAAGGCATTTTAAAAAATCACTACCATAAATATTTTAGTTTACATAACTAGGTAGACTCATTATGTAGATATAGACTCATTAAATCTTGAAATACCAACTCTATCTTATTTTCAGGACACAGAAATATATATTTTTCATGTCACAGTGCTAGAGGTGAAATGCAATTCAATTTCAAGCTGGCATGATATTAAAAAGAGCTGCTGTAGAAATTTCAGGAACAATAAGCCTACTTCAGACCTAAGGGAAAGCCTGCAGAGAAGTGTCCTTACTAAAATTTAGAAGGAGATGCTTTGAACTGCAACACGGAAACAAATACAGGCATTTTCGGTCAGCTAAAAAAAAAAAGAATAAAAAAATAATAGATTATTCAAAATTCAAATAACATCCTGGCATTTAAGCAATAAAAAGCTCCCGGCAGTAAATACGTTTAGTCACTTTCCTTCATATTTAGCTTAGTTTTGCCTAGGAAAATGTTATCCTTTCAGATCAATAAATCTTGGTAATGGCCTCTGCAGAAGGCAATTTCCACTTTATTCTATACAGTAGGGAACACAGTAGGAGAGACTCAAAGATTTATAAAGCATATAAAGCATATTGTGGGGTTGGCTAGAACCGCAGGTTAAGTGTAGATCCTGCTTCTTGAAACTTCAAAAGACAGTGAAGGAGGAATGAGGAAAAATAAAAGCAAAAAGCAGTAATTTAGAGTTGTCCTTCTCAAACTGGGAGTCAGAAAAGAGTAATAGCAGTTTAGGAAGAGGCCCTGAAGTGAGTTCGAGTCTGTGAGAGTTTTTTGTTTGATTGTTTGCCTGCTTATTTGTCTTTTTGGTTTTGGATTTGTTTTGAGTAAAAGTCCTGAAACATGAAGCAGGACTCCTAAGGTGAGGCAGTTTTAAACAGAAGAGCTAGAGACCACCAGCCAACTATGTAACTATTTATCAACGTAAATAAAGACTCCATAATCTGGATCTTTTTAAAATAAATAAATAAATACAAAGGGCTATGTGATTTGCATAAGCAGGAATTATCTAACCAAATGAACAAACTTGCAAACAACAGCAGTGCATAATACTATCAATATAACTATGAGAATATGGTTCAAAATTAGCTATCAAAGCCAACAAACACTACAACACAGATAAAGCAATGAGAGTTCTAATATACAAGTCCAACTGTAAAATTACCTTACCATACATCACTCTTTCATGCAAGATATAAAATGACATCACAGGAATATGTAGTTTTACATTCTCATACAAATAGACAGAATTAGCTGGTAGGAAAATGCTTTGTATTTAATTTTGAATGCAAACTTAGCTACAGTCTTCTTGGCACAGTTTTGGTGTAGGATGTGCAAATGACATCCTGTGAAATGCATTTGAAACAGGTATCTGGGACAGAACAGAGAAAAACCAGATGTATTAGGCTAGCAAAGAAATTATAAGAGAGAAAAGCCTGTGTTATTAAGGCAGTACACTGCAAATTAGATTTTTTTTTTCTGTTACAATTAGCCTAATAACAATGATCAATTAAATATCTTTGGCAAACCACAGGCCATATTTCCCTAAGTCACAGAATATTTGTGATGACTATATAAAAAATGTTGGCTAGAGGTGGAGAGGAGAAGCTAGTTTAGAATCAATGCCTTCAAAATTTGTCCAGTCTATTCAAACAGCCACTCCTCTACCTTTTTTGATGGAACAGAAGCTCAAAAACATGATAGTATGTCACAGAATGAGTTGAGGGGGGAGTGTGAGTGATATGAAAGAAATAATAATAGGATTTATTGATATGAACAATGATTTCACAAGATTCTATGGCAAGGTTGCTTATTATTCAGTGCATGGTGGTTCAAGATAATACACAATTACCTTGGATACTCTCCTGTTGAGTCATGAGGTTCAGATTGGACCCCTTTGCTTTCCAAGCTCCCTTTGAGAGGAGTTTGGGTACAGCTGGATCCAGTTCTAGTCCCAGACCTGGTCAACAGTTTATTACTAAGGAATTTTGTGCACAGTTACAAAGTAAAGTTTAAAGAGAACACGCTATATTCACTTAACACAAATCTGTTGTGCAAATGGATCTCTGAACCTCGAGGGGGATCCTTTAGAGGCGTCTCTGCTCAAGGGGAGATCTTGCTGTGCAGCCCACTGCCATGCCAGGAGAGCTCAAGGGGCTCTTGGGTTATTCACGTATTTATAGGATAAGATGATTGACTTATAGTCATTCTTCCATTTCAGAGGACCACTGGCTAGTGTACTAGCCTTATCTCCCTGTTGGGATGCAGCCATCAGGACTGTTATGTTGATGTCTGAGTGGGAGAAGAAATCAGAAGGCGTCTACCAGGATTAGATAAATCACTGGTGGTTAACAACTGAATAGGGCTATATAGTACCCTTCAGGTATTTATGGACATTTGCAAATAGCAAAGCAAATTAAAACAGTTCATTTGTGTAGCGTGCACTGCAAATTTTGCCATTGTTTATTAAAAATGTAATTGTGATAACAATTTTGACAACTCACAAGAAACAGCAATTTGCTTAACGATGAGCTATACTGTTATGATGGGACAAAACCTACTGTTTCACTGTCCCTAATGTGCCAATATTCCAGATATTAGATAAGGCAGAGAAAGTACTCAAAATAGAAAAACTACAAAAAAAAGGAGAAAGAAAAAAAAATCTAATAAGCAGATAGCTGAGAGACCTGCAGTCACTTGCACATTAATGCCAGTATTAATCTTGCATTAGCTTATAAAGGAAAAAAAATGTACATATATTGATCATGTATACTCACTCTTACATTCGCAGTAGGAAATGCAGGTGCACATTTCCATCTGCATTGTTCTGAAAACACTGTGTACATTCACAACTTTGTTTAAAACACACAGAACACAGCATGTATTTAATGTTTACAGTCATTGTCAAGTTTATTTCTTGCTGAATATAAAGTGAAGAGAGCTAAGACTCTGCAGGTAGACTCTGCACTTGAGCAGAACTGATGTGTCTGTGCAGAGCTGGAGGCAATCTCTTCTCAAAAAGCTTGCAAGCTCTGCCAAGAAGACAGATCAAGAAAGGTGGAACATACAAAGTGCAAGAGTCAGTATGATGGGGACCCACATCATCTAGCATTTTCTTGGTGGAAGAATGAGGTCTGATGAAGATAGAACTAGCTAAATGGAACAAATTCAGACAGAGAGAAATGAGCAGGGTGAAGAGGAAGAGCTCTGAGAGGAACAGCTTGCCTACAGGGAATCAAAATAAGTCTTAAAGGGTATTGTCATTAGACAAGATAACTGTATTGTCATTGGGCAGTACAATACTATTAGACAATAAAAGAGAAAGAACAGATTTGAAGTAAGGAGGAAAGAAAGCTTCTAGTTTATCTTTGTTTTCATAACACCCAAAATATTAAACAGCAGTATGCTTCACCTTTGAAAGAACCATTAGAAATTACCCTCTCCACGTCCTTAAAAAAATCCTTCAAAAAGGCTAAATTGTGTTCTAATTTCCTCAGTGAAGGAATGCAAGACCACATTTGCCCTCTGCATTTTGTGGTCTTCATGACACTTAACCTTTATTTTTCTGTTCTGCTGCATTGCTTCATTACTTGAACTTCCTTTAGCTGTACTCAACTCTAATTTTGTGCTACAGAAAGAACAATAAAAACATATGAGTTGCTTTGTAAATTTGTGAACAAGCCTCTGAATTTTCCAGATTTAATTCCAAGTTTTATCCAGAGATATTTAGAACAGCTTCCAACACAAGACACATAAGCATTAGTTTTCTTCAACTATTAAAAGCATAGTGTTCAAAGAAAAAAAAGTATATATAGAATATGTTTAGGATATGTTCCAAAATGTATATATCACTATCCTGCTTCTAGAAATAGCACAGAAGCCAGGATTGTCACACTTCTCCCAGGATTAATTCATTTTTTCATATCTTTTCCCTTATAGATTGGAAATCAACTTCTGTCCTTTCCTCCTTCTATTGTGACATCATACCAAGAACTAGCTGTGACAAAATATCCAAGGAAATCTTACTTCATTCTTGTAATCTGTGTAATCTGACACCAATCTGTGCAGAGAATTAGCAGAGAATATTTTCTACATTTATTCTTAATAGGAAATGGAGAGAGCCTGAGATTCTGTAAAGGTTATCAATTAGATTTCCAGAATTCTGATCAATTGATCCCAAATGCAATCAACAAAACTTTACTATTTTTCCATTTCCATATATATTCAAATTAAAATGTTTGATTTGGATGGTTGCAATGGCTTTGCCCAAGATTTTTTAACAATGAACAGATATGAACAGGTATGAACAGATGAATATGAGACAAGTGAAAAATATTTTGACATTGTGTGTACAGAATAACTGATTATTCACAAACTGATTTAGGTATGTCAGCATTATCAAGGTATTAACTGACTGAAAATTAACTGAATTAATTAATTAACCGAAATAGAATTTATGAGAGATGGGTTTATTCAACATCCTGGAATGTTTTCCTTTGTCATGGAGTTGTAGGTCTGTGAAGAGCATCACTGTACATTTGT
The DNA here is from genome assembly GCA_032353885.1 of Nothura maculosa. Taxonomy (NCBI): domain Eukaryota; kingdom Metazoa; phylum Chordata; class Aves; order Tinamiformes; family Tinamidae; genus Nothura; species Nothura maculosa. The sequence continues at coordinate 421,655 of JAUBOD010000169.1, forward strand.
TAAGCATTAGGATGTTTACAAAAGATTCAGGACCACTACTTCAACAGAATTCATGATCAGGACCAGAGAGTGATGATGAACAGATTTAAATCCAGGTGGCGACCACTCACAAGTGGTGCTACCCAGGGCATTGGTGTTGGAGACAGTCCTTTTTGCCAGACCTCGGTCCATCTGAGGTTCAACAAGTCCAAGTGCTAGGTTCTGCACTTTGGTCATAACAACTCCATGTAACACTACAGGCTTGAGGCAGAGTGACTGGAGAGCTGCGCGGCAAAAAAAGGGGTTTTGAGTGTTGGTCGACTGCCATCTAAACATAAGCCAGTAGTGTGCCTCGGTGGCCAAGAAGGCCAATGGCATCATGGCTTGTGTTAGGAATAATGTAGCCAGCAGGACGAGGAAGTTGTCTTTTGGGCCCCACACTACAAGAAATATATTGAGATGTTGGAGTATATTTCAATATATTATACATATCCTAATCATGCTTTAGCATATGTATAACAACATGATTTTTCCAGCCTTTTCTGTCTGCTGGTCATTGCCGGCACTTGCAGTAAACATTGGGTAAACTTGTCTACTCAATTTGATGAAGTCAAATGAATAAAAATCCAAATATATGTGCCATATTGTCTCAAGAAAAAATATCCTGCTTCTTATATATGGTTTCCCATTCTGACTGACGCAATGGGAATGTGAGGCAGGCAAGCTCACAGGTCGATGCTGAAAGGTATGACCCTGATGGCCCTATATTCTGAAACATGCCAGAAGCTTGCGTTCAAATAGCATTCTTTTCCTCACTTCACAAATTTCAGGAGTTTAACAAGTCCCTGAAGTGAGGCAAGATACAAAGCCTCATCCAAAACATCACAACAAGGCGCAAGAGGCCCTCTGGAGATCTATAGTCCGCCAGTGCCTCCACACTGCTGATCTCATCTAAGCTGTGTTGAATGAAGGTCAACCTTTCAATTAATGCCTACTCCACCATAGCAAATTGCTTTTTGTGTTGAATTGATATGATATTGGAATTTTTTTTTGTATTAATAATTGAAAAGTTCCATCTTTATTCTTTACCCAATGGCCTGCTTTAAAGAATTAATGGAGAATACTAATAGGGCTACTTTGGCAGGGGAGAGGCTAGTGCAAGAGACAGTACCTATAATAAGGTTCAGCATGAAGCATAGGTAATCCCTAGGTGTTTTGTGATATTTAATTTGATTTGTGGTCCTTTGCAAAAGAGGCAAAACAAGCTTGAACCTGATAAATGTCTTCTAAGAGAAACAACAATACCTATTGTCTGGAGAACAAAATTACTCCCAAGAGGCTACTCCTTTAAGAAGCCTTATTTTTCATATCTAACTTATTTCTAGTAAGAGAGCAAGCTGCAAGGAAGAGACAAAGAAGGACTGAATTTTATAGACTCTTTAGCTTGCTATTCAGCTTCTGGCAAGATAATATAATAATCTTTATAAAGAAAGTTTATGAAGTGTTGCTAAGTAAGTAGCTTAGTAACTATTACTAAGTTTGGACTGGTGTAGTTAAAAAACCTTTATATCCGTGTTTATCAAGCATTTTCATAGACTTAAAAATAAGTCTAAAACTTAAAGTTTTTAACATTTCTTTTGTCATTATAAAAGGATTATAGTGTCTCATCCAGAAGGCAGACTATATCTTCATGCATAGGTAAAAAGCACCCCAAAATTATTGCTTTCAATAGCACTGCAGCAAATGCAATATGTCTTATGATAGCATTCTCTTAGACTCTGACCAATATTGGCAAGGAAAATCTGTAACAAATCAGCTGACGATATTTTTCCAATACTATTTGTCAGACTAAAGAGTTATTTCTTAGTACAAATTTCATTTAGCATCCAGGCTTTTGTAACGTGCTAATCTGGTGAAACAAAAAGAGGGGGCCAAGAATCTGAAATTCATTAATGTTCTCAATGAGAATTTTTTATCTCTTCCTGTCTAAGTTAAAATTCTGTGCAGATTGTGGATATTAAAGCAATATATTTCTAGTGAATAAATACATCTAATAATATAAATACTGTTTTCTTTCTAAAATGTGATTCTTTTCTATAAACACAAGCAAATGTGATTTTTTTAGTGTCTTTTGTTGACATAATCTTCTCTGTGCTCATCAAATAATGATTCTAAGTTCTGCCTAAATCAGTTTCTCAATTGTTTAGACTTCCATTTAGGAAGTTATCAGCTATTTCCTTCATGTGAAGAGGACCTCCACACTATTTGCCTAAGTTTATATTTATTGAGTGATGATGGAACTAGATGAATACTCAGGGTGAATGGATGTAAACAGGTACAACAAAAACACTACACATAATCTGTGAAGTAGAGCCTAAAAACAAGAAAGCCTTCCAAGGATGACAAATGAAGGAACAATCTAGAGAAACAGCTTTATGATTTTTATATCTTGGGTGTGGCACTTCCCTATTTCCACTTCACTTTATTCAATTCATTTTTTTTCCTACAAAAATGTAACTACATGTTTTAACTGCCTAAACCTCATAACACAGCTAATGATAATGCAGCATATCCTGAAAGAATATAGGGCTGTTGAAGTCATGTATCTCAGACATGAAATGTCTAGCATCTAGTAGAAAGCTGATCTTAGCTCTTCTGGGCTAAAATAATACTAGATTTTCCCTATTTTATGCACTCATTCAGTAATACTGTATACACTGTAAATTATGTTAATTAATAAATGCATGCCTGTAGGTAAAAGAAATGAAAAAAATGTTTGGAACATGAGAAAAAATGATAACATAATGAAAACTTTAATGTCTTGGCCCTGGAGTTTAAAATCTTAAATCACTATAGAAAATTAAATTGCACTACCTGTCCTATCATCCTGGGTGAAAGTGGCTGACAGAAGCACTTCTTCACACAAATACACAAACATACACACACACACATACACACAGTTACATAAACAACCACAGGAGGTTTGTACTAATCTTTCTTGTTATCACTAAACTGAAACTGCTATTCTTCCTTTCATTCTCTGCAATATACTCTCTGCTCTTCTCATTAACCTTCCTTTTCTATACTTATCAACATCTTTTCCACATTTTTGGAGCCATTTTCCAAACAATTGTTCATGGGGAGGGGAAAAGTCAAAGCAATAATGGGCTGGGGAGGGGGTCACAATTGAAACCAGGGATATATAATAAGCAAATTTGAAATAGCAAACTGAGAAAAAGAGAGGGAAGGAGAAGCAGAAAAAAGAAACTGCTGACAAGGTTGAAGGTCAGCCTTCTGATCCCATTGTTGACGCCTCCGCCTTTTGCCTTATGGAATTTGTCTTTCATTACCCTGTCTGCTGCTGCTGTCAGTACACCCTGAAAAGGCTCCCGAATAGGAAATTGTAAAGTTCTGGTTGAAGTAACAGGGAAAACTGGCTTATGAAGCTGACTTGTGACTCCTCTGATTTCCCTGGTTTCTGATCTTTTCTTGGACACACTAAATAAAATAGCAGTAGTTGCTGCTACGTCAGAGGGGTTATGCAGCCCTAGAGCAAAATAGTAATAGTAGCAAATCCCTGGTGTTTAAGGTAATGTGTAAGCACAAGGACAAAGAATACAGAAACACCCCTTAATAAATAAAAAGAAAATTAAAAAAAAAATCACTAATTGAAAACACATAATACTTCTCTGAACCAGAGGATGGATGAAAATGAAAGTTTGTGATGTGTTTATTAAGGCTATATGTCATTAAGACAGTCTATCTATCTAATACTGGTCTATTTGCTGTAAGTTGCTTCCTCTAGGAAGAAATCATTTGGAATTTTCATCACAATTAAGGGAGTTGTTATCTTCTTAACATTTGGACTATATCTGCCTATATTGAAAGTCTTTACAACTGAGTAGTCAGTTATCATTAGTATTGCTACATGTCTCAAAGGAGATTTTTACTGGATGCAACTTCAAGAATACTCCTAATATCTGAAACAAAACATTTTGCCATTAATATCCCGTCTGAAATATGATGTGATTTTTAGAATTTATTTTTCAATTTTATGTACAGTCTGTATCTAAATATTTTTGTATTGCTTAAATTAATTTCTTCTCTAAAAAAAATGCTGTCCTCTACCCAAATTTACTATGTAAAACCTAAAATCAATTATATGACTTTCTCTTCCTCTGGAAACACTCTTTTATAAATTCTGAAATAATGATCATACATCCACTCATTGTTTCTGAAACTCTGGAAAACTGCAGTTAAATCAGTTGTGGTTTGTTTGTTTGTTTGTTTTGAGGAAGGTATGAGCGCGCATATCCAAAAAAAAAAAAAAACCAAAAAACTTCAGAGTCAACGTTGAGATGATAGTGAATTTCAAGTCTTTGTTTTTTTTGAGCCCAAGACTGATCTCTGAAAACAAAGTTATTCTCTTCATACTTTTTCCATGCTAGTAAAAGCATTGGGATGTGTCTCTTGTTAAAAAAATTAGGAGGTAGGACTGTCTGGAATTTAGCAAAATCAACAATGATGTGGCTTGCTGAATCCAACCTAATTTATTCTTAGGCAACTGAAACGCAGGTAAGAGGTTACTGCCACTTCTGTAACCCTTTCTGTCAAAGTCTAAAACAGTCAAGATGTTGTCCTGAATGGTTTAGTTTTGTTAGTTGAATAAAGTTTTCTGATTTCATCATATGCAAAATTATTGCCTTCCCTGAAATTTCTGAATATTGAGGAGGAAAGAACGGTAATGGAAGAATTTTCCTGGAACTGTAAAACAACAGTGGGCACAAATTTGGAATGAACCCTGAGAAATAAAGAAAGGAAAACAGTCCAGTTTTTAGCAGAGGGCACTATGTGACAAGGGACTCATTGCAACAGTCTAACTCTATTTGTGAAGGTGGAGGGAAGAGAAAAACACTGATGATGAAGAGATATTTACAATAAACTCTCATTATTATTTAATAGTCATCACCATAAGAAGAAACAATGGTGCAAGATCCAACAAGTTGCTACAGCTTGCTCTCTCTTGTTATTTCAACAAGAACAGTGTCCTGTAAAGTATATACTAGTAAAAATATATTAATTCCAACCAGTTTACATGCCTCATCAGAACTATACAGAACAATACAATATCAGTTTTATTCTTCATAAAGAGCTATTGAGCAATTATGCCTTGGTAAAAGATTTGTCTGAGGTTTTGGGGCCCAGAGATGCAGAACCATGAATAGAAAGTCTAGATTAGAAAGTGCCTAAAAGACATTGATTTCAGTCTCACTAGTGTGATGCAGAAAAAAAAGCAGTCACTTATGGTGGACCACTAAGCTCGTTTCTCCTTTGGAAGAATAAAAATGTATACCCTGAATTCTAGAAACTTTTTTTCTAATGCTCTGTGATGTGAAAGACACATTGAGGCAATAGGTGTTGATACAGATAGGGGAAATGAAGTTATAGCAGAAGGAAATAATAGACAGAAAGAAATCAGAAAATGAAGAGAAAACTTACATTTCTTTTGTTGTGACAGTTTAGGGTGCATTGACTGAGAATTTTGAAGTCTTAAGAGAACTAGGTTTCTGATTCTCTTAACAAAATATCTCTTGGTGCTTAGGCTCCTGATACTGGTATGAGTTATGTGCCTGATGAAGCCCACACAGAGAGACTCCATCATCTTAGAAGTTCCACAGGATCTTCCAACTGTTCTCTTTCTTAAAACTAGCACAACCAATACTGATTTGCCCTTACGATTATGAAGAGAAATTAGCAAATCACAAAGGAACATGAGATTTTCCCAGGGAAGGAAAATCGTGACTGGGTTCTTTTATTCCTGAGATTTCTATGCTCTCATTCAAAACATTTTTTTTTCTAGTCCTATAATCTTAAATCAAGTTGATAAACATAATGATAGGATGTCACCCTATTAACTCCTAAAAGAAATGGAGGACCTAATCTAATGCAAAATTTTTGAAGGTTATTGCTTTAGAATGACGACTCTTTGCTAAGATTTGGATCTCAAAGAAAATCTCTAAAGTTTCTCGTGGCTCCCTGTATTCAACATAAACAACTATTCCGTTTGTTTCAAAAAGGAAGTCTTAAAAATGATTGTGCATTCCCATCTCATTTAATTACTGAAATCAGACTGTTAATCAGTGGAACAGATTCTCCCACCTATCAGAGTCAGATGTATTTGGTAAATTCAAAAAAAGCTCAGCATCTAAGGCGGCTTACATAATAACATGCTCCACAAAAACATATGTAAAACAAATGTCACTAGGTTACTGAGCTCATTTGGAGGAAAAGTACAATGCATAGCACAAGTTTCCCTACTAGACAAAAAAGTTTATTATCCATTTTGAGGTGGTAACATATTTTGATATAAGGGTGAAGTTTGGAATGTGGACAGCTGTCTTTTTCCATTTCTGGGCTCCTCTAAAATGCTTATATATGTGTAGGAAAGTGTGGTATTATAGTTTAAAAATATCTTTTAACTATTTATCTGTATGATTCTGGTAATCAAGAAGTCTAACTTCTCTCATTAGCTCAACAACCATGTCAGCACAGTACATGAAAGTATAAAAGTAAATTTCAGCCACTACAATCCTACTAGCCAATTTACCAACAGATGTTGTTTTATGAGGAGATCTATTAAATGAATTTGTTCTTCATTACAAGACACTACATTATAAACTTTCCCCCATAGCATTCCAAAGCACACTTGCTCCTAATTTGGTTCAAGTCCAATCTTTGCTATAAAGTACAAAATATTTGGCTGCTAACTAAAAAAATAGAGAAAGCAAGAAACACTTTTAATTAATATAAAAGAAGTAGTTGTATTATTAATAGTAGCACTGGGGCAAAGTCAGTTTTATTTTTCCTCCTAAATTATTATTATATGCCTCCCACTGCTGGCATTTTCTTTGAAATATTTGTCCTTTTTCCAAAAGGTAATGGATACTTTTACCTTCCATACTTTCCCTTTATGAGCATTTATAAGCCTCACTGCACATACTTTATCCAACAGGTAAGTTTTTACCTTATTAAAAAGCAATTTAGCTTTATAGATTTGGCAGTAATTTGGTTAAAAGAAGAGTGCCTCAGTTTAGGGTGCCTCAGTTAAGAAATGACATTTCTGAAATGGTCCTGTTATTACACTTTTCAGTCAGTTTAAATATATCATCTAGTACACTACTTTGATATGGATGGAAACTATTTCTTCTGGCATGATCTTGCACTGGTAGGTGCTTAGATAAGTATTTGTTTAATTTTAGTTGGAGAAAAGATGGTATATAACTGCAGGAACAATTTTCATTTGAAACTAGATACATTATTTATCTAAGTTTTTAAGATTTGTTGCTTTCCAAAAATAAAATATTTCAAAGGAAGCATTTCTAGATCAAGACTAAACTATAATAAAACTGTAGCATATTAAATGCCGTGCTCTCTGGATTTTGATTTTAATCATTTCAAAATGCATACATCCCCAAATTGTTTTCATTTGAAAGACAAATAAGCCAGAAATAGCTGAGAATGATAATTAAATACTATGTTTCATAATGTTAATGAGATTAACAACTTATAATAGCCCTAGGCTATTTTATATTATTTTTAATTTAGCAGAAAAAAAAAGATGCAAATACAAGGCCATCTGAGCATCACTTTTTCAGCTATGACTAGCATCATTTTTTATTAGAGCATTAATTTTAATTAAACGTATTCATTTACACAGAAAAACATTACTTTAGCATAATTTTAAATTTAAGACTTCTTTATTTTCATTAAGCATAAGAGTAGTCAGAGGTATCTTTCAGCTATCACTGAAAATACTGACCTGCCAATTTAAAGGTAGTGTTTTTTCTTTATTTTACTTAAACTGCTTTTAAGATGGCATTGTTCAGAATGCAGTCAGGCTGGTTAGCCTGGAGCTTCTTTTTTTACTCTTAGCAATAACTCATTTTAGAAAGAAAAGATAAGCTTAGATCTAAGTCTCCAAACAGCAATTTCACCCTACTTTTGAAAAGTTCTGGGAGACATCAAATTACAATTCATCTTATTTGCCTGAGTGATCACTTAGCAATTTTGCTAATTGTTACTTAGCAATAACAAAGCTGGAGAAGTTTTGTATAACTGAGTTTTATAGTATTTTGTAAAAAATTTATCCACCATATTTTTAGACCTAATCCTCTCTTGTGCTCCTTTGACATTCGTATTTACTTGCTCACTCACTATACAATGAACCTCTCAGTCTACTCTACACTAAGTCCTTACTACTAAGGAATACTTTTGTCCACATCCCAGAAAGCCATTCACTGTGGTTTCTCTACTTGTGGATTCTCTACTTGTGTGCAAATGAAAAAAGAAAAAAAAAGGAAAAAAAATCACTAATTCAGTACAATTAAATGTTAATAGAGATGGCTACCTGTAAAGCGTCTCTACTGTCCTCATCTACAGTGTTTTATTTAATAGGTTTTTTCATTTGTGTTCAACAATTTGACGTCGAATGTCTAATGACTCAGTAACCAGAAAAACTGACATTTGAGTAATGCTCCTCCCCTAGTCTGTACAATGCCTTATGTATTTGCCTCACATGTCCAAATGTAAGTATATTTATGAAAAGAGAAGCAATCTCATTAAATGAACTATGTTATCAGAATACAGACAATATAGTATTTACTATCATTTTCAACTGGCAAAGTTTATTTCAACAAAACATTTTTAAGGACAGTGGACATGTTGATGTGCACATATTTATATATAAGACTTTGTGTACTCTGACCTTAAATGTTTCTGGCTCCTCCAGAGAACAAGTTGAAACACTTCATTTCAGTGAAATTCTATTTTATTTAATTCTTATATTCCTCTGGCTTTATTTGTATGATTATGACACTTGAACAAAACCTAATTTTCTGTTTTTAACATCACCTCTGCAATTGCTTATTCTTTACTCCTATGAAAGAAATAGCAGTTTGAGAGTATCAACGACTACATTGCACACTTGTAAGGAAAACTAATACACATGTATTCCTATTTAGGGACAGTAACATAGAATAGGTGATGAGTATTTGGATTCATACGGCTTGTTATTATTTTACTATTAGCTTTTCAGTTCTTGTTTTTCCAGAATTTTTCAAAAAATGGTTTAAAATATTATACACTTATTAATTCTTTAAAATTATTATGTGGGGAAATAAATCCTGGAAAGACCTAAACCTTAGAACAGGATAAAAGAATTATTGCACGTATTTGACTATAGGAAGATATATAACAAAACTGTGTTATACTGTGTTCTGTAATCGAAAATTACAGAATGGGACGGAGTGATAATGACATTGAGACATAACAACCCTAATAGCAGTATAATCCTAAAATTTTGTCTCCTTTGCTTTCTGAAGAGCTAGAATCCAAGCTTTTTTTTTTTTTTTTCCGATTATTTCACTTGCTATTCATTATAACATCAAATGCCCAGACTTTGGACTTAAATACAAACATTACAGATTTAGATACTTAGCAATATATTTCTTTTAAATCTTTTGCAACTCCAACAGTAAAAGTGAAGCCATTCTGCTTTGAATCCTACTGTTTTACAAATCGTTTTCTGTTCTGCTAATCACAGTGTCATGGACTTGAATCCTCTCTCAAAGATAGAGACCTTCCTCAAAATTACAGACTGAACTAACTCAACAGAGAAACAGAAGAGAAAGAGTAACTAGCTCAGACTCATTCACCTGACAAGACTTGGTTGCACTTTACACTCCTCCATCAGCATTTTTTTCCATCTTTGTCTTAGAGATTCTGACCTTGGAAATTTCTCAGTTTCATTACCACATGGCTTTCAGTGGTAATGATTATAAATTATACCTTTAAATTTTATCTAAATATCTATTCTATATATCTATCTATGATTATCTATTTTTATGACACTCTTTCCACTTTGACCAGCTGTAGATAGATTTTGCTACACAGTTTTGTGATCTGTACCTGAGGAAAGGTCCTTCTCCTTCCTTTTATAGATAAATGAAATAGCCAGGTTTCCAACATGTCTGTAATAAACTATGGCAGAGGTGAATACCAACAGGTTAAGGAAAATTGTTTGAGATAAGCACTTATGAACTACAAATGAATGCCCTTGAAACATATGTTTAATTAGCAATTTCATAAGGCTAAATCCTATTTCAGTGCTTCACTGGGATGAAGCTACCATTTTCCACAGAGCAGAAGATATTCCTCATTTCTAGTTGTTAACAAGGTAAAGCACTGTCAAAGTTGATATGAAATTCGGGCTCTTGAAACCACTAAGAGGAGGTGAACAATACTTGTAAAAGGAGCAGGCCTGGTCCTTCTCTCGAGAAGACAACTATTTTACCTAATATTCTGATTACGTGCTGAATGTTCTGGGCTGTCTTGCCTAATTGAGAGGATCAATACACACAAGTCACTTTGCATTAACATAGCTGTCAGGCTAACAGTCATAACACTTAAATATAACTATACGAAATTATGAAACAATTGCCTATTACCTGCAAAGAAAATGCCCTTGTCAATGGCAACAAAATAATCAGCTACCAAGAAGTTTAACTTAGTAGTTGTAATACATTTCTTTATACTAATACATTTCACAGAGGGCTTTATCAATGCATTTCCATGCTATGTGTGTACCAATGAAAAATAGACAAAATTGAAGAATTCTAATATTTCCAGACAGACTTATTGCAACAGAGAAAAAACATTAAACATGAAGAAAAATCTTTAGTAAGTAGGAAGCCCCATACAAGTAGATTGAGGTGACATAGTTTTTGCTCTTTTTCTGCCTTTTCTCTCAATTTTAAATCAGTTGAGTAGCAACTTTTTTAGTGGGAAAAAAACCAGAAGGAGGTCAGGCGGAATAACCTCCTTATTTTGCCTCCCAGGGCCCTATCCATTTACTACATCTTTTGACATGCCTAAGTAGATATCTCTTTAAGCGTTCAGCTAGTACAACAAACTGAAGTGTAGGAAAAGGGAACAATGTAAAGAAAAAAGCATATATGGAATAGCTCAGATAAAACCTAAGAAATGTGCTGTAAACTTAGCTACTTACTCATGAGCAAAAAATAATCCATTATGCATGTTTTCAAGAAGGTGCTTATTTGAAGTTTAAAACCAGATAACTGCAGTTTTAAACTTTATCTCATTGAGACACTCTTTGGATAAATAGCTCATATCCTAACATAAGCTCATAAACTGTTGGGTCTATTTCACAGACTATATTCAGATCTGCTAATTCAATAGCAGCATTTTGGAGGATGGTAAATTAGTTAATTCAGATTAATGGGCTGAAAATCTGAAACGCTAGTGTGCACTCAGTGAATTGATACAATAAGTATATGGAAAATCAAATAATTTAGTAGCTGCGATGAGGGATAAGTGAGATGTGTAATAATGAGATCTATAACTTGGGGAATATTATTCAAGACTTTTGTAGAAAAAATGATGTTCTAGAGAACTTTGCTGAAGTTGTTTCAGTCTTAAAATTATACACTTCCAATGGTTCACCCTTTTCTATTAACTGGCAAAATATCAAACTGTAAAAAGAAAGATTACAGTTGTTGATAAAAAAAGGTTTATGAGAAAATGAATTTAAAAGATTCAAATAAGATTAAGAGACATGTTAAAAATATTGTTCTTTTTTAGCTTTTTAGTTTTTTGGAATTCTCATTCACTTCTCAGACTCAAAATGTTAAACCTGATCTGAGGATTTTATGTTAATTAATTCACTTCAAAATTCATTAAAAACCACCTACACAAATTTTCTGCCAAGGAGTCAAAATTTTAGGACTGACTGACATAATTATAATTGGTTACATCTCTTTTAAAATTTAATTTATTTGAATGATATTTATTTTAAAAAATTTGAAGAATGAAATTGTCTTTCATTATTTATTCTAAATCTCATGCTACATATTTTAAAAACAACTTTCCAAATACAAAATGATCATTTTTTCAGTAATTTGTTATTCATTTAGTATACATAAAATAATGCTCAGCAGAGATCTCTTGATAAAAAATCAATAAAATGTTCATTATATCAGTGAAACGTGTTATTTTCTATTGCTGCATATACTATGTGCATTATGAAAGTCAAAGTAAGTATTTTACAAAATCACAGAATCACATTGAGCTTGGAAAGGACCTCTGGATATCATCCAGTCCATCCTCCTTAGTAAAGCAGGATCACCTACAGCACATTGCCCAGGACCCTGTCCACATAGCTTTTGAATATCTCCAGAAAATGAAACTGCACACCTTTCTGGCAAAACCCTTCCAATGCTCTATGGATGTCACAGTGATTTTTTTTTTCCTTATTTCTAATTTCCACAGAACTTTCTGTGCTTTAGTTTTTGGCTATTGCTAAAGAGTCCAACCCCATTCTCTTGACACCCATCGTTAAGGTATTTGTATATGCCGTTTTGTTCCCTTCCAGTATTCTCTTGTTTGGGCTAAGCAGGCCCAACTTTCTCAACATTTCTTCAGATGAGACAGGCTCCAGAACTCTAATAATCTTTGTAACCCAATGCTGAACTTTCTCCAGTGGATTCATGCCTTTCTTGTCCTTGGAAGCACAAAACTGGACACAGTTTTCCAGATACAGCCTCAACAGCACTGAGCAGAAGCAGGGGAATAACCTTCCTTGACCTGCTAGCAACATTCTTCCTAATTTATCTCACAATATCATTGGCCTTCTTGGCCACCAGGGCCCTGCTCATGGTTAACTTTTCCATTGGGACTCCCAAATCCTTCTCCACAGAGTTGCTTTCATGCAAGTCAATCCTTAAGCTGTACTGTTCTGTGGAGTTATTCCTCTCCAGGTGCAGGACCCTGCACCTGTCCTTGTTGAATCTCACTAGATTCCTCTCTGCTCAATTCTCTAGCCTGTCTAGGTCCCTCTGAATGGTGGCACATCTCTCTGGAGTATAGGCTACTCCATTCAGTTTTGTATCATTAGCAACTTTGCTGAGGATGCATTGTCTCCCCTCATCCAAGTTACTGGTGAACAAATTGAACAGTACTGACCGTTGGGGGACACCACTGGCCACAGGCGTCCAACTAGACTCAGCACCATTTGTCACATCTTGTCCACAAGGACACATTGCTGGCTAATAGCCAACTTGCTGTCTACCTCGACCGTCAGGTCCTTCTCCATGCAGCTGCTCTCTATCAGGTCTACTTTCACCCCGACCCCTGGTTAACACTGTACAGACCTCCAAATAGGCTCCACACTGCTGATCACAGCCCTCTGAACTCTGCCATCCAGCCAGTTTTCAATCATCTACCTCCCTGTTCACTCATCCAACCCACACTTCTTGAGCTAACTTCTGAAGATGTTTTGGAGATAGTACCAAAAGCCTGACATCTTCTGCTGTCCTCTCAGCTAGCCAACCAGTCAGTTCATCAGAGAAGGCTCTCATGTTGGTTAAATGTGGTATCCCATTGGTAAATCCTGGCTAAATACTCTTGATCATCTTTTTCTCCTCGACATGCTTAGAGTTTGTGTGTTATCCAGTGTGAGCTGTTTTACCACCTTTCCAAGGGAAAGAGGTGAGGCTGACTGTGGTTCCTTAGGTTCTTATCCTTCTTAGAAGAAAAGCATAGAAAAGCAACAGAGGGTAATTGTCTGACATTTGGGTCCAAGCTTTTGCAGTCTGTATGACATCTCGTGTTCAAGTCTCTCATATCTGAGCACCTAACAGGCAACAAACCTCTAGAGAAAAAGTCAAGTTGGTAGGAATGTGCCTTTGTGCACTGCAGCAGGGAGTCACCCAAAATAATTGCTCCTCCCCCACCTCCATTCAGTCTTCCATTGTTCCCTCTCAAGTACAGAGCCTAACAGCCCAGTTGCTTCCATTTATCGTTTGAAGTCATGCCAGTCTCCTGAGTCTGGAGGAGGCTAAACCTTTCCTCAATTGTATGTTTTCAGGAGGAATAAGAGCCTTTTTTCTTTCCAGTTCCCAGTGACCAGTTTTCAGCTCTCTTCTGTGGTGTTAGATGTACCGCTTCACAGGACATAAAGCCCTCCAGCAATTCCACTGCTGTGTGGGGCAGGGGCAGGGATCAGGGACTCCTGGAGCTACATGGTCTCCAAGAATACCCTCTGTATGTCCTGCTTATCTTCACAGATGCTACACAGCCTACTGACTTCCTTCCATAACTCCTTTATCTGACATCACAACTCATCAATAACAAAACATCTTCTGCAGAAGAGCTCACTGTCAGTCTAGGCCTCACAGAGGTTTCAAGCAGCCTGCAGCCTGAAAACTGTAGAGCTGTCAGAGAATATCTGAGTTGAAGTCTCTGACTCTGATGAAGTGGCGCCAACAGCTACTGAGGAACTGTGTCAGATGAGAGGAGAAAAGAAAATACTGATTTTACTGATATTCATTAGCAAGGTTAGCAAATTTGGATGAAATGCAAATATCACTTAAGCGAACTTCAGGTGAGCTGATAGTAAAAGAAACCAAAAAAAGTCCAGTATCAATGATGTATGTAAACAAGTAACTACTTTACATTCCTGAGATCAACTCTAAAACACTTGTTAACACATCAGAACATAAATTACACAGCACTGTGACCTTGCCTTGCCTGGAACAGATGAAGGAGTAAGACCCAGGGAGTAAGTAGAAATTTGATTTATTTGAATAACGATAGATTGTAAGAATAGCTTGGCTTCCTCTCAACTGCAGACAGAAAAGCAAGGTTCTCTCTTTGCCAGGTTTGAAGTGCTTAAGCTCTATTTCCTTCTTGACATTAAATCTCTAATTTAGAACAATTCGGATAAAATGTGCTACCTGGATTTGTTCCAAATAACATTTTTTTTTTCTAAAATCTGCTTTTGCAGCAAAGTCAAAAAAAATTCAGTGACACATATTTTTACAGAGATTTTGATAAGAAGATTTCCAAGTTTCAAGACTGTGTGGTTAATCTAGATATTCTGAAACAATCATTTTTAGGGAAACCACAGAACTTTTATTTGTTTTATTTGTATTTGTATAATCTAGAATTTGGAGCTCATGAAGGTGCAACAGGACGTAATAAACCCTTGTGGCATTTTTTTTTCTTAAATTCAGACTCAATGCTGTGATAATACAGCAATCAAAATGGAGGAATCCATAATCCTACATGCAGGCAGGACTGCACCTCAACAGGCATTCTTCAAGACACAAAGTATTTCATTCTCATGGTCTACATATCCTGATTGCAACTTCTTTCTAAACTTAATTCTGCAAGGGCTAAATTCCTTTAATATTTTTTGGAGGAAGATGGAATAAATGGGGGAAACAATCTCTTGAGTACCCAAAACTTATTAATGAAAATCTGAAATTCTAGAGTACATTGTATAAAATATAATGAAATAGTACTTAATCTAGGTACTGCCAAAAAACTGTCTCCAGAGTCTTTTAATATTTTTGTTACTATGAACTGCTTTCTACTTTATTTTTTTTTTAAATTGTTATTTTCACTTTTTAATTTTCAATGTTAATTCTTTTCTGTGCGAGTACATGTCTGTATGTGTCCATATTTAGCCAGTGAGTACTCTTTACCAATTCAGAGAATTTTATTATATGCTTTAATAAAATGCTCCATTTTCTCCTATGAGTAAATATTTTAAGATCAGTTTATATAAAGGAGACATTGATGACATATTATTCTCTTCAGTGATTAGCACATTTCTTAAACTCGCCTTCTGAACTTGGCATTTTCTATTCAAAATGTCCCATTAATTCCTATTAGGGAGCTACTAGTAAAGAAAATTGCATGTAAACTTTTATCAATCTGTATGAATGAATGTTAGCCATTCTCAGTCAAAAGCTTGCCTTTTAGCTCCACTCAAGTGAAAACTCCTAAAGCAGTGCACACATTGGCAAATTATTCAGAAGATTAATGCATTTAAGCCTGTACAAAGAGTCAGAGCTGTGTATTAGCATTATAGATTTTAATTTGAAATGATGTCAGTCTTTTCTCAGCTTCATTGTAGTGCTAGGACTGTCATCTGCTTATAATAATGATTCTGACAATCCATGTAAATGTGATTTGCTGCTCCTTTTGCCAACCTAATGGCCTGGATATTGATCCTAATGGTGGAGCAGTTGCTGCCATTTCATTCACTGGAAGTGGGAGGACTCAGTGCAAGACTGAAATTTTCAGGACTTCTGATGGAATGACAGACAAGAATAAGAGTTGTGTTTGTTTCACTGTAAGAGGGAATTCAGATATTCCTCATTCTGGCTTTTGTCTTGAAGCGAGTCATAGAACATACCACCTCAAAAGTGAAACCAACAAAAGGAAAAAAAATGCAAATATCTTTGAGAAATAGAAGCTCACAGCAAAAATGACATTTGGAGGCTAAACTACAAAAACTGCAACAATTAGAGCTTTTATTTTTGCTTCTGCCAATGAAGACAATTGAGATCATAACAGGCAAAAAAAAAGTGTTACAATAGACTTCACTGTACTGGAGTTTGGCCTTTTGCAGTTATTTTTCTCTACACTGTGAGAAATTGTCTCAGCTGCAGTGCTTTCTCCAATTTCTTTACAAGCACCCACAACCTTGAAGAACGATGTTCAGTGGCAGAAGTTAAATGCCTTTTTTTTCCATCTAATACTAATGCATAGATTTCATCTTTCGTTTTTATCCTAGAAGGGTATTTCCAGCAGTGCAGAATCTCAGGTATACTTCTACAGGAATTTTCTCAAGGGTATAGAAGCATGTTTCTCTGGAAACTCTCAGACTTGTAACTATCTAAAGCAGCAGTAAGGTGCTATTTCCGTAAACTACAACAATTATTTTGTCTTAGTTGATTCTAACACCAAAGTTAATGTAATCCATGTAAGGCCCTACAGTATTATGATACCTTCTTAAGAGAGTACATGTCTATTTCCATGTCAGCCAAAACAGGTAACAAATGAAATCTGACGTAGCTCAGAAGTCTTTGATAAAAGGTTAGTAGATTTAAGAAGTTAACTTCTGCATCATGCAGACTGATTTTTTATTTTTAATGCAAAGTTCACCGGTATCAAGATGTTAATTCTTAATAGATTTTTACCAAAGTAGCTAAAAGATAATGTTAATAAATTTGTCTCAATCAGTTCCCAAAAAAGACAGTTTGACCTCAGTGGTTGAAATACTTGTCTCAGTGGTTGTCCAAAGTATTTGCTATCAAGAATACAAAACTTTTAGAGTTATTGATAATGCACTTCATATATAAAGCCAATGCATAACTATTGTTTTACTTAGTACAACCTTAGCTGCTGAATTTTCAACTTTCATCTCTAACCTTCTATATTGTTATATTCATATATGGAACACACATTCCTCATTTGAAAATATCCTCAACAACCCATCATTTATATGTCATCTTATCTCATAGAGTTAAAACACATTTTGAAAACGTGTTTTTGAAAATGAAGATCTAAAACTACCTATATGTTACAGCCACAGTGTACTTCTAAAATTTGTGTATTATTTTACTAGCACTAACCACACATACCAATGCATCCTGGAATATCTTTCATCTTCTTGCTTAAAGAAATAGGCAAGCTTTCATTGTTTATTTCTTACTGGGCAGTGCAAAAGTAAGAAAAAGTCCAGTAAGAGGCAGAGAACCTACACAAAAAGGGAAGGCACAAAAGAAATACAAATTAAAAAAATATCAAAACAAGCTCATAGGAATGGCAGGAAAATTTATTAGATGGGATACAAAATTTATTCTCCCACTCTGTGATAAGAATTCTACCAGTGATACTCATCTGACAGTCAAAAAAACCCAACCTCTCCACAGGAAAGTAAGTAAACAGAATTTGACTAGACAAAGCATTGTTTTTAGATTCATATTTAAAACTGACATGACTTAGTAGTCATAGTCAGATTTCTTGTCTGACCAACGAATTACATACCAAAATGAAACATATTTCAGAATATGAGAGAACATTGCTATGATCTTCCTTTCTGGGATTCCTCTGTAATGTTTCTCCTCACTTATGAATAGAGAAGCATTTCTAATATAGTTCCTTAAGTCTGACACTCAGTCCTCCTATATCCTGAATATTCTACTCTCAAGACTTGCTTTTCTACAGGTCATTCCTAGTGGGTTCTTCAGGATCTTATTAGAGATGTGATTCCATTAGTTTTTTTTCTCATACAATCACATTCTCTTAGAGGAAGGATTATGTAAGAAAAAAAAGAGATGAAATTGCTATCACTCGGAAATTTACTGGTGTGGAAAATGTTAGATAAACATTTTATAAGTCAAGTGGATGCTTTCAGATGACTCCCTTTTTCCTTACTACTCAACAGAAAATTTACAAAGCTTGTTGAAAGTCTGAATTACCTTTAGCCTCTCTCATCAGTGCTTTAGCTATTATCATCTATCCAGTATAAACAGACAATAGAATATTAGAATAGAAGAATAGAATAGAATAGAATAGAATAGAATAGAATAGAATAGAATATATAGACCAATAGAATGTCTTTTGTTTTGGTTCCTTCCTCTGAATTCATTTGTCATAAGAAAGACAAATATTTTGGTTATATATAGACCCAGTAAGCAATAAATTTGAATGACAGTCTATGAGTCTCTGTTTATGAAGTCTTAGGCATGTAATATGCAAAAACTCATGACTAGCTTGTTTGTACCTCAATAAATCTGCTTTCCTAGACATACTTCTAGAAGAAAAGGAAAGCACATATAAAGTAAGTTGATGGAAAAAAGATTTTAGTTTGGACATATGTATTATTTTTTGTAGTGCATTGTAATAATGTAAACATATGTGTGTGTATTTATATATGTCTATCAAATATATTTATAAAATTCAAAAAACCATGTCTCCAACTAAAAAGTCGCACTTCAAGGAAGAACACCATGGAAACTGTTAAAACAATGACAGATATACAGTATTTCTTCACACATTACCAAATCCTTATTTCAGTCAAAAAGAATAGTAGAGGAGGGATGAATGTTAAGATGGATCAGAACAAAATTAGTGACTTGCAATCCTTAATATGAACATATCCTACTAAATCTCTTGCAACTTACAAGTGTATACAGATCCTCAGCCATATGTGGCCCACCATGAGATGCCCTGTAAACATCCACATTTCTCAACCTTACTGTTTTAGACAGCAACAGTATCATCTCTTTTGAAAATTTATTTTCTGAGAAATAGAACACTAAAAGACACAGAATATCACCTGCAAGTTAAAACAAGACTACCTATGCATCACAGAAAAGAGTCTAGATCTCTGTAAATCTACAGCTTCATTTGCTTGATGAGAAAGGACTTGATTTTGGATAGACCTTTTAACATTTTTGTCCAGCAGACTTATAGAAAAAAAAAAAAGTAGGATGTTTTACAGTTGTTATTATAACTGCTCATAATACATGAGTTACGCATCCCCACAGTATCTCTTCTAGACATAGCCTTTCTCCTTTCCTTCTTCTTTTCTTCTTGTATATACCTATACTTTTTTCTTAATCTCTGTTAAAGATATTGAATGAGAACAGCTCATTTTTAAGTTTGCAAAAAACAGCCAAGAAAGTATTTCTGTAGGAAGAAGAAGAAACAAACAAACAAACAAAAGAGTTTGACAGTGTTTCTTAATCAGCAGAAAAGGAACAGCTGTCAGCCTGCTGGAATTCAGAATATAGATGAGCTGTGAGGCCACATTCGTGCTACCCTACATCTGGTTTGGAAACAGAGAACAACCTGTCTTTGGTTGCTCTCATCTTGTAAGTACAACTATCACCTAGATAATAACACTCCATGATAAGGCTCATTTTTGCATATGTTTGTTTATCCTGATTCTTCCAATGTTTAAGTCTTCTTCTCACTTTGTAAAATGAAGGTTATGCATAGGAGAGGAAAACTGAACATTTTTGGAAGTTGAGTGAAGTTAGGTTAAGTGGAGATGTGTGTTTTTTTGGTTCATTTACTGGAGAAAAACACATGATGACATGCATTGTTTTTTAAAAATGTCTGTATTTCATAAAATAGGGAAAATATTCCTTCCCTTCCTCTCTATGTTTTAAATGTTTTAAAATTTGTTTATGAACTATATTGTAATTAATAGCATTATTTTTAAGATGTTGATATTTTAAAGTATTTTTAAAAAAATTTCAAAGACTATATGATCCATTAATATAGAATATGTCTTGGATAATATTGGTGGTGTATAGTGACAGTAATATCAGCATTGTTCTACGTTCATGAGTTCAGTTTTTCTTTCTCAAAAGAGAAAGCACCGCAGAGATTTACCAATATATGGCAATGAATCTTACCTTGCTCTGCCTTCCATTCCATCTACAAGTCCAAAGGGATAAGTCATTAGACATTCTTCTGTTAGCTTAGTGACTAACACTGGTTATCTACATTATATGAATGGGGGAAAAAGGCTGCTTCTCTTCCTCTCTAAGTTGAAGATCACATAAGGTGAGTATGGTAGGTATTGAGTATAGTAGCCAGTCTGTCCAGTCAGCTTGGCACTCTGTGATTTCTATGATCTTGTTCAATAACAGCTTTCAAAAGCATGCAGAATGTAGGGGTACACTGGGAGAACACTGTCCATATGACAAAGATTATATATATATGTGTGTGCATATTTTCTACATATACAAATATATAAATATATATACATATATAAAATATATATTTATATAAATGGATGTGTTCTTTATTTTAACATTTCTGAATTACTTTTTCCTCTGCAATTTTTGGAAAGTGCAAAGATGTCATAATAGATTGTAAACTATTGTAGACTTCTTTACTCTTAAGGAAACTTTGCTTATAACATTTTTACACATACACAAAAAATTCTTAGAAAAAAGGAGCAATCTCTAAGTTACTCAGCTAACTAAAGTTTCTCGGTTTCTTTTTTTTATTGTTCAGTTTTATCTTTTCTCTTTAACTTTCAAGTCAAAGATAAGGCTGTCAGTGTATTTGAATAAAAAAAGAAATATAATTTTACTGCACTAAAGTGTACTGGCCGTATGCCATAGTTGAAATTAAATTTGTCCAATACCACTTAGCTCCAACAAATATTTTTATGGTAACAACTGGCAAGGTGAAGAGAATCTTCTGCATTTTTTGTTGCTCTATTTCTCTGAAATGGCAAGAATTGACATTATATAGAAGATAGACTGTCAAGTAAAGCAAAACAAATGTGATGTCATGATCGATTATTTCTTTAGATAATAAGTCAATGAGTTTATAATCACAGCAATTACATTACTGATGTAAACAGATGCTATTTTAGACCACTGGTTAATAGTTAAGTAAACATAGTCTATTTTTAAAAAATTTTATATAAAAATTACATTAGTAAAATCATATATAATAAATAACACTGGAGCTTCAGTTCATATGTATACACTTACTGGAACCACACCCTGTGTCACACAATGTTACATATAAGAAGGAGGCACTGTAAAGGAGTAGTGATTTTCCTCATAATTAAAGTTGATCATGAATAATCATTATTATCAGCCTTAATGGTGTTATTTATACCAATTCATAACAAATTTAAGACTTTGAAATCAAAAAGTAACACTCTGGTTCTGTTCACAGATTAATTCTGCCAATTTAATCTTAGAATGACTTGTTAACGGTTAAAATTATTTTCACATTGTTCAACTTTAACTGCTAGTCTATTTTTTGCTTACAAAAAATAGCTCTCTAAATTTCTTAACTCTTCTAAGTTTTGGTAATCACATATGTGCATTATCAGCATAGCAGCATTTATAGCACTATGTCTTTACATTAGAATGTAGTTCATTTAAAATAATTCTTACAGTTCACAAGCACTTCAGGATATGTATGCTAAACCAATAAAAATAAATTAAAAAATGGTAGCAAGTACTAGGAAAACAAAGGGGAGAGGAAGGAAGGAAGGAAGGAAAAGGAGGGAAGGAACGAAGGGAGGGAGGGAGGAAGGAAGGAAGGAAGGAAGGAAGGAAGGAAGGAAGGAAATGTTTCACAAAATGCAAAAGTTTGAACGGGAACATTGATGACAAAATTCTCACCACTGACAGATGTGACTCCACTGAATGCAGGTAGTAGGAAACTTCAAAAAATAGTTAGGTTTCACAGACTGAATTAAAAGTAAATGGCAGGTAAAAAAACTGCAGAATGAAAATCTCCCTTTTCATCACTATTGTTGAAAATACATCAGTCAAAGATCCTACATTTTTCTTCCTCTTCTCCAATAGTAAGAATTTACATGGAAATCTGTTTCTGGTCATCATCATCTTTAAGTAAAACAAAGAAACAAAACAAAAACACACTTATTTTCTAAGGCATTTTTAATGTAGCAGAATATTTTGCAATATATTTATGTTCCTAATATTTCCTTAGGTTCCTTAGAGAAAACTACTCCCATTTTTTTTCATCTGTGAAAATTTCTTGACTTTCTTTCTATGAGTTTTATAAAGTTGTAATACATTTGGAAATAAATTGCTTTAGATACTTCATACTCTGTGCAAGTTGGACAACAGTTACATACATATCTGTGTATAAACAAGCTGAAATTATATTTTGCTGCTCTGGCATCTAGTCCTTTACCAGAGACAAAAGTAGCTGCATCGCTGAAATGTGTGGTTGATTAACCAGTTAGCTGTGGCACACTTGGAAACCTGCTCCTGGGTAGCATATGATTCTTAGTCTTGTATCTAAATATGCTTTCCCTGGAAAATGCTCAAAATCATTTTTCCTCGGTGAGGATTGATTTCCATTAAAATTTTCAATTCCAGCAGCTTATACTTATATGTATATTTTGTGCGTAGATCATCCAGCATTTCACATTCAGCAATGGTAAAACCATTTTCTCTGTAAAAAAGCAAGTAGAGAAATCACATTAAAAGTCCTACAGTGTGAGAGAAAAAAAGGTTAATATTTCACTTTCACTATGGTATATCTAATATAAGCAAATAGCCCCACATTACCAATTAACAAAAATGACAAAAGCACTTTTTTTTAATCACAAAAAAACCAACACCTTGGGCTTCCTGTAAAACCATGGTGGAAATTTACAGGTAGAAAATGGTATCAAAGGTTACTCAGTGGTCACTTACCTTAAAGAAAAAATAATTTATAGAAGTTCAAGAATTCTCTATGCAATATATAAATGATCTTTGATTTGCATTTATTATATGTGGTAGATAGATAACAGTTATATCTCTTTCAATATCTGCTAGCTTTGGTATACAGTATTTGTCTCTGTCTTCCAAGTATTTGCTGCCCTCCCTCTCTTCCGCAAAGCTTAATTCTGACATTTTTGAAATGCTAAGAACAAAAAGACTCCTTTTAAGATATTTTTTGATGAAAAATAATATATCTTTGTTTAAAACTACAATCTAGACATATAATTAGTCATGGTTGCTCTTCTTTGTGACTCAATATCTCACTTATTTTCTATATATTGGTTTCTACTGCAGGATGAATGCTCATCCAAAATGTGTATGTAGAAGACAACAGTCTAGAGTTGCTTAGTTTTCTCAGAAATAATGATGAGTTTGGCTCATCTTTTCTAGGGAAAGATTTTTGCTTTATGTAATGATCACCTTTAAGTGTAATTTAAAAAATAATATATTTGCCAGATTTACAAAATCAAGCTCTCTCTTTTCTATTATTTTTCAAGTCTGGAAAAAAAACATTCTGGGCATGACTTTCACTTGCAATACAGTTTTTTTTTTTTAAGAAAAAGAAGTATAATCACTGACTGACAGTTGTTATTACAGTTTTCCTCATGCATCATTACAGTTTTCCTCATGCATCATGCATCTCATTGCATGAGATTTGCCAAAAGACCTTTTCCAAATTCAAGTGCATGTGGAATCTATGCTGCTGTGTTTTCATAACATTAACACACTCATTTTACTGATTGTAGAAGGCAGCATCTCTATAGTAAAAGTATTAAAACAAAATGTTTTCTAAAAACATCATTTGCAAAAGTCAAAAGAAAAGATAGCATATTTTATAGACCCCAATGACTGTTGTTTTTAAAGAAAAGGCAGTATTTTTTTTTCCCATAGCTGTGGGCAATACATGAGATGAAAGTTTTTATTTCTTTGTTTTAAATTCTTTTAAAATCATTCATTATTATATCAGATATAATAAATCAAATGTTTTTTTATCTCATCCACTCTCCAAGCAGTTCTATTGATCAATGATGAATGAGTCCCCAAATTGCCTACTGTGTGCTCTATTCATGCACAGTGGAATGCTTGTTTTAGTTATGCTTATTTGAGAGACTGAGAAAAAAAGACAGCAAACCCACTGGTGTGGGAAAATTAAAAATCTTTACCAAAAAAGATCAGAACTTTGGATATGCTGAACAGTTCTAAAATACTCTTACAGACTGAGTTACAGTTTGAGATATCAGGTCCTTTTTCCTATTGTATATTTACACAGACAACTGCATATCAAAAAGAAGAGATCTCTTTGAAGTTGCATTATATGTATGTATACACATACTTTGGAACAAAAGGAAATCTTACTTTTTCAGCTTGAGCCAACTCTAACATTTAAAAAATGGAATACCCTTTTCTTTCTTTCCTCTCCTTTTGAGTAATCAATAGCACATTTATCAAAAGAAATCCACTTCCTCCTAGATGATTTTCTGCTCAGTTCTCCCACTCTTTTCCAAAGGTTTTAGCTTTTTTAGCTCATCAGTATTCATAGTATCATAACTTCCATGGAACACTGAACTGCTCAGACATGACACAGAAGGTTGTGGAAATGATACAGAGTGCACCAGTGTCTAAATTGCATGCCTGCTTAAGTGTGTACTGTAGCAGGCAGATGATAGAGGAACTGTTTTTGAAGCATGGCTTCAGAAGGACTAATATATGTCTCACTTTGCTGTGAAGGTAAATACTACACTGAGTTTTAAAACAAATTTGCAGACTTCTGAGTATTCAGAAAACAAGTGATTAAAGTAAAAATCATTAATATTCTAAATTTCTTTTTCTTTGATCAGCAAAATGGGCTTCTTGTTCAGGCTCAAAGTCAGGAACGAAAGCAGTTGTTTCCATCAGTGCATATATAGGCAGGAAAACAAAGATAGTTGTGTGCTGACTTCACTAGAATGTATTTGTTACAATCAGCAGAAAATAAAATTGTTCAGAGTCAAATGAGCTACTGTGAACCTGACCGTAATAATCGCCATTAAAAAATACTGAATCTAAAATAAAAGCTCAAAACCAGGTAAACATTAGCCATCTTGTTTTCAAAAGAACTGATTTTCATGCATGCAATTTCTATTCATTACTTTGGAAAACTTGGATTCTATTTATATTCCTTGTAAAGATTTCAGAAACTGAATGTCAAACTGCAGTCTCTCACTAATTTTTGCTTTCCACTGTTATATGCATCTTTAAAATCTCAAGTAAGTAGATTTAAATTTGAGTTTGATTTGAGGTAGAACTTTTACATATCATTCCCTGCTTTCCAGAATTTTTCTGGGATGGAAAGAATTTATCTGTTTTGCATGATACACAGTTGTAAAGATTAAAAAAAAATAGTGGAGTAGAAAAGAACTAGATGTCCTCAAATAAAAAAATATAAAAATATGTGTGTTAAATACACTGTGTGTAGTTACTGTTCAGTAGTGTTAACATCTACTCAGTGTGTTAACATCAAATTTCAGGAAGACGATACCAATAGTACTAAAGGAAAAAATATAATTTAATCTATCTACTCCTGGGAGAAAAGTGGTATAAAATCAGACATACTCACAAAGGTAGTATCAACAAAAAGATATGAAAACAATGGACTGAAAAAAAAAAAAGCTTAAATATATGGTCTGCACAAAAGTGCCTCTTACAGGCACATGAAGATTTTTGAAATAACTTTTACTGGTTAAATCTGTAGATAGATGGTAAAATTTCTACTTTGAGACTTTAAGAAGGAATTACAAATCTGATTACTAATCTTCCTAGACAGTGAGGGTGTACAGCAATAATGAATACATTAGTTTGATGGGTTTCATGTTGGATACAACTCGTGAATACTTCACTAGCTAAATGTTTAAAAAAACAGAAAATATAATCATTTCTTGAATGCAGCTCAGATTTAGGCCTTTTAATGGTGGCATGATTTTTTCAGTATCAGGGATGACTTTAGTGTAAGTTTGATTGGTCATTAGTTTAGATCCCAAAGATCTAGATTGCTCATTCAAAACTGTAAGCCTCAAAAACAAAAATCCCAAAGGTCTTACAAAAACACCAGAATGTGAGGAACTGAAGAGCAAAAACAATTTAATTTTCTCCCTTATATTTCTATTCTATTTCTATTCTTTATATTTATATATAATTTTTCCTTCTATCCTTTCCTTTAAATATGTATTTTTATTTTATCTATCATATTTGAAAGAGGAGAGGAAGAAGGGAGTAAAAACACATTTAGAAGAGCATTCTCTTAAATTTGTATCTTTTTTTTGCAACATTTTCAAGTGCCAAAAATTAGTTTTGAAATAGCTGTAGGTTTTACCTTTGGCTATCTCCCTTTAGCAGTGTTCAAGATGAGAGATTTTATTATTATCTATCACTATAGCTGCCTTCCATCTTTGGCTCAACAAAAGATAAATTCAGACAAATAATCAGTGAGTATTCATGTAGTCATAGTAATGAATGAAAAGCCCCTTGAGCGTCATGATACAAAATCTTTCCCACTATACTATAGAATCTAGTTAATAGAATGAAAGTCCTAGATCTGAATGCAATGTTATCTGCATTTTAAAGTTTGGGCTTCCATTACCAACAAGGCCTACTTATGCTGTAGAACACCTCCATCCTACAGACAACAGAACATGAAAATATTCACTGTTAATCTATGACTATATGTTGCATATCAATGTCTAAAAGAGAATTGACAACATGGATGTTTTTACTTGCTTGGCGAATTTTTCTTGTAATTATTCAGTATACATCACTATTTAATTGCACTATCTACAGGTCAAGTATTTTGGACTCAACTCTTTTTTTTTAATATTTTTTATTTTATTAAAAAGCAGTTAAATTATTTATCCTTTAACAGATAAATTTTAACTGTACACAGATGCAACTGCTACTATAAGAAGGAACAGAATTAATTCCAGGTAGTTATTTCTTTGAAGGCTATGGAGAAAATAAGAGAATAGTGTTTCCAATAAGTGGTTTATAACCCGTTGAATTTTGTGCATTTCGGGGTTGGGAAGACTAGCTGCTATACTCAATACCTTCTCCATGCAATAGACTCAAGACAGCTAAGCAGTATTCTGTATATAAAAATGACATGAAAATTAAACTTTCACCATAGGCTTGAATATATATATATTTTACATTCCACACACTGAAGTGAAAAGGCATATTCTGCTGCATATGTCAGTAATGAATGGTTTCCTCATTCCCCATTCTCATCAACATTTATCAATCACAAAAAGAGATACCTGAAACTGAGACTTTGTCAAGTTATCCATTTTGAGTAAACACCACAGAAAAGATACTGCTTTTTTTCTGAAATCAGCACTTAGGACAGTTTGGTCACTATTCTAAGTAATCTTTGGACATGATCTTAACATATTTACTCAATGTTCCAAGCATTCTACAGAGGAATAATCAAAATATGAAACAGTGAGAGGCAGTCACAATATAATTTGCGTTTTACAGACTAATTTCATTCCTGGTCTGCTGATAGGCCTATAGTAATAGAATATTTAAAATGTAACAAAAAAATTACACTAAACTGATTTTACTTTTCCATAGCCTTCGTCTTCACTCACAGTCAGTGAAGCTTTAAAAAAATATCAGCAACACCAATAAGCAGTCTTGCTTATAATACCTTTAAATATGTTCCTGTTTGAGACAATTTTTATTATGAACATTTTACTTCATATTTAGACTGTTTCAACTTTTTTTTATTCTTGAATATGTTTGAGTGCCATTATAAAATGATATATGGCCAATATTAACATTAACAAAGTTTACAATGATTTTACTTCAAGCAGGTAAAAAAAAATACATACTTTGAACACCAAAACTTACTAACTTCAGATGCAGTTTTTGACATATTGCTAGTGTGGCAAAGAAGCTTATTTTGTCCTAATTAATCTTATATCTAAAGTCAGAAGGAATAAATGGATATAAGGATTTTTTTTTCTTATTATGTTTTAAACAAGACACAATAGACTTCACATTTCAATTGCAAAATGCAAGTCGATGCAGCCATAAGTTTTATAACTCTCATAACCATAAAAATAGATAAATATTAAAGACTTTTCTTGGGCATAATTCCCATTATTATCTGGACTCTTTCTCCTCTTCATTTAGAGGTTCTAAAGTTTTAACGTGAGTGAAAAAGCAACCAGCATACAGTAAGATACTTGGAAAGAAATGTGATTTATGCACATGAGTTTGTTAACAAAATTTACACATAAATGAGAATATTTTTCCATTCTAGTTGTTATTACAAAGAAACACTGCAAAGTAAATTATCTGTAGAAGAGTACAGGATAAAAAATGTATTAAAAGCTGTAAGAATAAAATTGAAATGTCAAACATAGTTACTTATAAAAAACAGGTGATAGGCTTCTCGTAAGCTACCCATTAAAAAGAGTAATCAAAGTGAACTAAAATGACTTGAGTTCTCCTACCAAGCTTCTAGTTCAGACTCTCCACAGGTTTATTACTTTTTTTACAGAATTTCATTCACTTCTGGTAGTTTAGCTTTCTGAAAGTTAAAGCTTTATATGACAAGATTTTTTATTACACATATAACACTTGAATTCCATTTTAGCAAAGCCCTAATAAATGCTTTCAACACTAAGATTTAATACATCCCATAATCAGGATTTTGTGTAGTCTGGTGCAAACTCAGGGTTGAAAACTGCGAGAGGCAGGGAAGCAGAAGGCAGAGGACCTTTTGACCACTGCACACCCTTGTTGCAGGCAATTTTGTCCTCAGAAACCCCCCGGACTTTTTTTTTCCACTCCCTGGGTGCCCTTCTGGCCTGATGGCACGCCTCCTGCCCTAGCCCTTCGGTTCGGGGACAATGGGGGCCGTGAGCGTAAAGCATATCGCCTCTTCAATGCTGGGCTCCTTTTCAAGCGGATGGGAAGCTGAGCTACTTGAGCTGAACATGACTGGCTTGCTAGTTCCTGACAACACGTGGTGTTTGGTACGTGTTGCATTCATGGCGGGGGAGGTGGGGTCATGCTTTTGTCCAGAGCTATGTTGTCTTTCCTCTAGCCAGTCTCTTGCGTTTGCGGTTGGGCAACTGCATTGGGAAATCTAGCCAAGCAGAAAGGCCCCCCTTGCTCTGTGATTTCTCACATTTAATTACCTGATTTTCCTTTCTTGCAGTCAGAGAGAAAATACAATTACATCATGCAACATGTAGGCTTGGAAAAGAACTGATTGTTTCTAATAGAGCCACTGGTGACAGGCAGAAAGCACTTCTTCCTTGTTTCACATCAGATACAAGTCTGAGTGCTCCTGGTCTGAAGATCTTCAATAGAAAACAAAAGGGACTAGGTTTTTCCTGTGTCATTCCTAACACCTCACAGAAAGAAAATCTTTATTTAGGAACACTTAGCTCTGTATTATTATTATTACAAAGTATCTATCTTCTGAGATTCAGCAAATGGTTCTGAGATTAATCGTTTACTATATGAGAGTTTACAGGCTGCTGTTTTAATCTGTCCAGCAAGAATTGTTAGAGTGAAGAGCTCTACAGTACTAAGTACAGACAAGTCAGTTTTAAATCTACAATCAATAAAAAATGCATAATAGTACTGAGATACTTAGTTCTGGTGTTGTATGGTGATGACAGTTTATTTAATTAGGTATATCTCCCACAGGCAGTTTATATTTGGTTTCTTGTGCAGATTTTCCAGGTAATATTTTTGTCATAAATGTAAGAATGACTATATTCCATCAGACCAACCACACCTCTCACTCCACACTGACTCTCTAGCAGTGATACATAGTTGGCAGATGTCCAGCAACAAGTATAGGTTCATACAATAAGAATTCTGAAGAGTATAGTATACATTTCCTAATATATGTCACAAAACATGCTGTCTACCTTGCAGTGACTCGTGCCTGAGCAAGTAAAGAGTTACCAATTAAAATGTCAAACTGCATGAACTCTGCCGATGTAGCAGAAGTGCCATGAGGAAACGATGAGTACTGTCCCCAGCAGCAAGATAGGGAAATGGGAAGTCTTTTTGAAGGTAGGGTGGTCTCTCTTGGCTAAAATTTGCAACAGTACCAAACTCACTAAAAATTCCTGATACCTTTGCAAAATTTGCCTTGCTAACAGTGCAAAGAGCAGATACTCTTTGCATATCGCCTGAAGGTTCTGGAAAGATTACCTCATAAGGATGACTGTAGCACAGTCACATACATCTCCCCTAAGGGTATAAAAGACAGAGTCTAGCACTGATGAGTTGAGCAGGATCAGGAATGGCACCTGATCATCTCTTCCACCTGGACTGTGAGGTTTCTCTCCACTCTACTTAGCCCAGGACACTGAGCTCAGGTAATGCCTTGCAAGG
Organism: Nothura maculosa; assembly: GCA_032353885.1. Taxonomy (NCBI): domain Eukaryota; kingdom Metazoa; phylum Chordata; class Aves; order Tinamiformes; family Tinamidae; genus Nothura; species Nothura maculosa. Next base: position 452,182 of record JAUBOD010000169.1, read on the forward strand.
CTGAGAGTCCCCTGTAAACTCAGAGTGACTGGGACATTTTCCTGGGAAAACCATGTGCTCCATTTAGTTGCTATTTTGCTAGTTGCTATTTACTAATTGCTAAGCCTATCCTTTTTAACAATCGTGCCAGTTAATGGTGTTTGTTGTCACAAAATCTTGTGCTGGTGAATAAAAGCAACTAACTAAATCCTAAACTAAACAAGATTGAAGTTCAACCTTTGTGCTTCTAAAGTGTTCCTCAAAGTGTTCTTCAAAGTTTTAGAATGTCTAAGAGGATGAAAAATAAAAACATAGAATTCTAAAAATAGTGCTTTCCTCAGCAATCAGTCTTTCTATCAATTCCTTTTATTGAGATATTATACTAGATTATATTTTATTGAGATATTATACTTTTCATTCCCTGTGTGGACAGGCCATAAAGGGCCCCCCTCCCAAATCAGGGCCACAACTCAATCACAGTGAAGAGCAGGGTATAGAACAAAATGTTGGGCAAGCAGACCTCAGAATATGAGGAAGAACAGTTGGTATCAGCTGACAATACACTTGAAGTGAAAGTGATTTGCCCATTCTTTCCTGAATGATCATGTGGATAAATTTATCAGAATTTTGCTTATTACTGTTAATAATATTAATGGGTAAATATTATGTGATGCCAGTTTTTTCTCCAAACAAAACAAGCATTTAGATCTTAAAACATCTAAGACATTTATGCAGTATGCCTGTGCTGAGAAACACAGAAGAACTGTATCCATTCACAGAGATCTTTTGGATTTGATATTAATGAACAATGCAGTATGATTTCGTATGATTGCTTAGGCTTGAATTTAAATCATATGACATCAAGGTCGTTGTTGCACAGGAGTCAAGTCTTTTATATATTTTTAAACAATGTTTGATTTAATAGCATATTAGTATACTGTCAATAATGCACGAGATAATGTGCCTAAGCACATCAGCCAAGCCTTTCTAATGTTTTTACTTTTTCACTTGTAGACCTACATTACCTAACAAGACAAAAAATAGATTTCACTGGAATACGTCCTAATTATTTGCCTTATGACTTCACTACCATCTAAAAAAGTACAAGGTAAAGTTAGTCAAAAGTAGTGTTTTCTCTTTCATAACAGTTGAGATATATTTTAAAGTTTTCACTCAGAAACAAATGAAAGAAGTATGTTGGACATTTCTGCACCAATGTTTTTTTTTTATCACAACAATAAAATATTGCATTAAGAATAATATTTCACATTTTCAAAACATTTTTTCTTCAGAAGGACACAAAGCCAAAGAAAAGGCACCTTAAAAGAGTTTTCACAGGAATTTCTAAGAAAGTAAGTAAAGATTTAATACACAACATCATCCCTTTTCAAGACTATCCATTTTGCCTGAAATAAAAAAAAATAGACAAATAAAACTGATTTCTGATCAGCTTCTCTTATCAATCTAAAACCCTACGTCCTGCTAAAGCCTGAAGACAGAAATCACTTCTCTTCAGGTTGTACCTCTACCCTGGGCTACCACACAAAGCAATTTTTTAGGTGAATTCATGAAAAACATACAATTAATGGAAGATTGTTTGTATTACAGTGTTACAGAGATGAATAAACTATCGAGAACACAACTTAGTTGGATTATGATGCCTCAGTTCTCAGTAGAAAAAAAAAAAAATCTCACTTTTCTTCTATATTCAAGCTGCTAGCCAATCCACTTTGCTGCATGCAAAGGAACATGCATAGCATACCTGGGGGCTGAACACTCTGCCAGTACCCAGGATAGACATCTTCTACAAGGATGAATCACAGAGTAGTGAAAGCATTTGGGGATGTGCTCTCAAACTCTTCAGCGTCACACTTTATAGTAGAACACAAGTAAATGCAATTGGCACAATTTTGCCCCATGGCTAGGGAAATTTATGTAGGACTATTGCAAACCTAAACTGTGTGTTTAAGAGAGGACTACCTCTGCTGGTGCAGTCAAACATTCAGTGGAGAGTCTCCATAAACCATGGCTTAAACAATTTAAGAGAGGATGCTTCAATATATTCTAAAAAAAAAAAGAGAGAAGTAAATTGAATACAGTGAGCAAGCAACCTTGTAAACAGGGATAAAAACAGCCAAGCAAAAACAATGAAACCCATTAGGGGAATGACTGAAGGTCTTTTCAACCTCAAAAGGCACAGCATTTTCCTGATACTTACTGTAAAGCTGAAAATCTCTTTGGAATGTGAGAAGTACACATACATACTGCATTCAACAAGTAATGAAACTTACTCTTCTAAAGTACCACAGGTAGAATCAACTGGTACCTGAACTACCACCTGAACTACGTGAACTCATGCCTCCTTTCTACTTTCTCCTTTCAAGCTATAGGTAGCTAAAGTACATTACACTTTGGACAGCACTGTTCTTCTATACTCAAACAAGAACTCTAGCCACTTTTTGATTCAATATGTACATGGGAAAATATTTTTAAATGTCCATTTTAATACACAGTGAAATGTGTGAACTCAACAGTACTAACGATTTAAAGCTTGTTTGATATATATGATTGTATGACGAATGAATGTACAATGGGCAATGGTAAGATAACTTCAAAATCAAGGAATTAAAACTAACCTTTCAGCCAACTTTGTTGATAAATGCTGCAGAGGTTTAAAATAAAAATAACATATATTAGTCAGCTGGTATTTCTTGTTCCAAGTATATATTCACCTTTGCTCTTAACTCTTTATCTCAGGAACCTTGCATGGGGAGAAAGGACAAAAGCTATACCAAGATCCTTTGCTCTATCAACAGATACATGGAAATTAGAAAATAACCCTCTGCTCATTTGCCAATAGTCTTTGCAAGTTACCTAATTAGATGATTAATTCGTTAAAGGGATATGTGTATCTGAAAAGCCTTTACTCAGCCTCTGAAATCAGACAAGATAAAGGCAGGACTCTCATTTCTTCTTTCTCTTACACTGAAAAGGTAATTAATCCATTTAATGCTGCCTAGTAGTGCTTTTCTATAGTAAAAATGGGAGAATGAAGCAGAATAGCTTTTCAGAAACACTCTTTGAAATACAAGAATGACAAATGCCTCTGCATATCACATGAAGAGGTTAGGCTTAGCTCCCAGTGGTCAAAATTCTTGAGACAAGACATTCAGTATGTGTATGTGTTCTGCTGACTTTGGTGTATGGGATGTTGTTAACTGTTTATTTACTTATTTGTTTTTGTAACTCAATATAAATTCCTTATCTATATCAGTCATAAAGCCTGATAAATTGTGGAGAAAATTATTACGCAGCATTTTCTTCCACCTACAGATACTCTGTACACATTCTATCTCACATAAGAGTCCCTACAGGACAGTGGATGACTTCCAAACAGCAACGCAATGTCAGGTGATTTCCTGGTCTCTATTGTAAAACTGTAAGTGATCTGTTAGAAATAACACAAATGGCAAAAACATGGATATTGCCCTAGCAAGTAAAGTATAGCTACACATATTTGGCTGGCAACCACACTGTCCATTAGCCAGTGTTCCTATACTTAGAATTGGTAATTACACACATTACCTCTGTGTAAGATTTGAGGAATTATTTATTTTATTTACATATTTGCAAGAAAAATGAAAATAAAATTGCACTAGAGTTCAGATGGGTCTGAAAAATAAGCTTAATTCATGATACTGCTGCAAAAGTCTCTTCAGAACAGGGAATGCAACCTATATTGCATTATCTCAGCCTGATTGCTTCCACATCATGAGAAGATCTGATTTGCCTCTTCTTTAGATATAAATTAGGTGAATGAAGTTTAGAAAAAAAAGAAACAAAAAAGATGCTTCTCTGGAATTTTATCTGTGTCTGACTAGAGAAATCTCAGCAAGATTAAACAGGAAAGGAATATCAAATATAAATAGGACATTATCATTAACTGCCAATAACATTCTCAAATATGCCATCACAACCCCAATATAGCTTTCTGGTTTCATGTTCTAATGATTCTCTTTTTTACATGCTTGGAGAAAAATCTGTGGTGGTCTCCTATAGTTTTGCTTTTACACAAGTATTGAGGACAAATTAGAATATTATAGGTTTTTCACAATATTTTTATTGTGAAAGATTTCAGCATTGATTTATTATGGTACTCTGCTGTGCATACCCATGGTAGTGAATCAGTCCTGTATCAATTGAAACAAATGACAAATCATTTTGAAAGGTTCAATATTTATTTTAGTACACAGTTTAGTATAAGATTTTAATTGAAAATTTCAGTGAAGCTTAAGCAAGACAAAAGTCTTGGTGTATGGACAGAATATATTTTCCAGTTTATATCACCATAATATCATAAGGTACCTGCCTATATGCACACTTTTTGGCAATGGTGAGAGGGTGCAAAAAATCAATAAAAATTTTCATGAAAGAAAACAGATCTTTAAAAATCCATTCATTGTCAAAAAAGTCAAAATATTTAATTTAAAAGGCAATTAGCACCTTGTTGGCAAATGAATATATTACCAGGATGTAAATTTTTTAGGCGAACTGATTATCATTCCTCCTTAGTTGAGAGAAGTTTAATAATAATACCAATATGAATTACTAATTTCTAACAATGCTACACACGCATTTCTTGTCCTCCATTTCCAAGAAGGCAATAAATGAAACTTCAACCAAGTAAACTGAAATCTAGCTCTTAAGCCGTTATTTCTCCCTTTGGTGTTATTTGTAAATACTTCTGTCATTCTGAAAAATGTAAGTGGATCAAAGAGCAATAAATTAGCAAATGTTCTTTATTTCATTCAATCTTTACTAGATGTGGACTCACTTACGTCCTTTAGAGAGCCTGCAAGAGCTTTGTTTATATTTTAATAGCCTCTACATGTAGCACTGCACAAAAGAAAATATCTACTTCTCATTTTTTATTAGACAGAAGTTGGTTTTGGTGTCATACTAACTAATAGGTGTCATACTAACTAATAGGTTTTACTGTATTTGTAGATTGTGGTCACATGGCAGAGAACTATTTGTCTGGAAAATTTTCTGTCCTAATAATTTTCCACTATATAAAAACCCTAATTGTATCTGTTAATAAATGAAAAAGTATTGCATGTTATTTTAATGGTAAGGTCCTTAACTGCAAGCATTAATCTATATGAAAGTTAATTAAAATATGAGAAACTAGAAAAATTAACATTATAATCAGTTTTTGAACTACCTAAACAGTTCTGTTGAATTTCAGTCTGATATATCATAAATCATTTTCTATCATCACAGAGAAAGAAAATGTATTAATTCAGACCTCAGTATACTCCAGTTTAGAAAGAAAGGGAAAGAAACCTAAAATTGTAAGGCTGCAAAGTATACCTTAAGCAAAATGAAACAAAACAAAACAAACAAAATGGTCCTTGAGAAATCTGTGAATAAGCACTTTTTGCTATTATATGTAGCATTTTCTTCCACGGATATCACCATTTGCATGACATACTTTTGACAGAAGGGAGTAATGACAGTATAATGAAAAGAAACACATGACAAAGGACTTTTAGCTAGTAACCTCTCAGTGGTTGAAGTCCTTCCAAAAAGTACCCTTTTTGGGTACTTAGAAATGTCAGTAACACTATACCATAAGGCAAACTAACTTGAGCTATCGATCAAAGTGTAGATATGCAATACCCTGCTGAAAAGTTCTAGTGATTAACATTCCATGTGTGATGAAGAATTATGTTTTATTAGGATACCACGGTGTACGTCTTCTAACCTAGTGCTGAAATACTCTTAGCTACAAACATTCTGTAAAATAGTAATAGATGCTAAATATGTTTTTCTGTAAAATTAGGTTTCATTGATAAACAAAATGTAAAAATTAAGACCAAACTGAAAGCAGGGAATGTAATGTAGACATAGAAAAGCTTAAGCAAATGCTGTTACAAAATAGTTGATTAGGAAAGTGGCTATAGGCAGTCAGAAGAAATTACCAGGTACAGGAGCAATTACATAACCTACCTTTCTTAAAAAGATTCTCTTCTGCGTTTTACACCTCAAGCCAGCCTACTGATTTTAAAATCTACTGAAACCTAGTTCCTTTTGTTTATTTGTTTATTTTTTCCTGCTGCTTTATATCCTGTATGCTAAGAGCTCCCCCTTCTGCACAACTTGCCCATAATGCAGTGGGGTAGAGCAAAGGCTATAATGCAGAAGTTGAAAAAAGAATCTTGTCTATTTGTTTGGTAGATGTTTAGGATTTGTTTTGTAAGTTTTTTTTCACTGCAAAATAATCTAAGTACTGGCAAAAGTGATCTTATTGTTTGGCACAGGTCTTAAGAACAAGTTTCATATTCAGTATTTTAAGTATTATGGACAGAGCTAAATAAGAAAGCTTAACAACAGTATCCATTGCAAGAAAAAAAAAAAAAGCCACATTTAATTCTCACATGACTATTTCCAGACTAGAGACTAGACAAGCTACAGTTCATGCCATGCAGAAGCCTAAGATGTTATTACTCAACTGGTCTGTTGTCCCCTGGCAACAAAGTCAGCGTATGAATAAAGCTGACCTATTAAAAAATTTTGCTGCTTAGCATCAGCTCACTATACCTGATGATATGAGCCTTGAGCTTTCATGTTAATGCAGCTAAAGTACAGGCACATTTTTTTTGCTATGGTGGCAGTTGAAGAAGTCAAGTGGGATCTCAAAATGAGAGTCTATAGATACATTACAGCTCTTATTTTGAAGCTATTACAGAAATACATTAAGATATAAAGTATTAATACAGAGTATATAGCATCCTATTCAAAAGAATATCCACTGACTTTCAGTATTGCATTCCCACTTTGCATACAGTTGGATGATTCTCACAGAAAGGCAAAAGTGTAAGAAATGCCAAAGGAAATCTATTTTAAGTAGTAATGTACTATGAAATATAGTTACCATTATCAACTTTTTAAGACATTATTTCATTTTTCTTTAATGCAACCGGACATTATATTCATGTTGTTCCTACTCCATGATTTACCTCTACAAAAATTAAATGCAGATTTGCTCTTCAGACATAGCTATAATGTGAAGATAAATGACCAGAGTTTTTTAGACCACAGTAATGTCATCTCAAACAACCTTTTATCAGAATTTGGCATGCCCCCTCCCTGGTATTTTCCCCTGAATTCAGCAGGAGGCTTCCAATATGACAACTGATTTCCTAGGTTTCCTACTGAACAAGCTAGAGTTTTATATTGGATAAAGCACTTTAAAGGTAACTGTAAGGAGGCTGCCAGCTATGAGCTGCATGCAGATGAAAGTGAATAATGCAACATGCATCATGTAGCAATACTCTGCCTGTACTGATCCCATCTACACAACAAATACTCATCATGTGCACATAGATGGCAACAGAATCAATTATAATCTTTCAAGAAGCATAAAACAAAGACCTATGTTTTCAAAGCAGAAGTCACCAAAACAGCTAAAAAAGACAAAAAAAAAACCAAGTAAATATATGGGAAAAAATTGCTTGATTATTCTTCTCCTTGCAAACTGCATAGTGAAAATTTTTTTTCTTGTTTGTTTGAAGGGTCACGGTTAAAGTAATCATGTTTTAGTTTTCTTCTTTGAAAGAGGAGAAGGGAGAGGAGGAGGGAGACAGGTAGGGAGAAGAGGAGAGGGATGGGAAAGAAGGGAGAAATGGCATAAAAATAGGGATATAATAAACAGGAATCAAGCCAACAGTACCACTAACTACCAGAAGGTAAAATACATAAAATCATAGAATCATAGAATGCTTAAGTTTGGACCTCCAGAGGTCATCTAGTCCAACCCCCCTGCACATGCAGGGTCACCTAGAGCACAGTGCACAGGGCTGCATCCAAGCAGGTTTTAAAGATCTCTGGAGAAGGAGACTCCACAACCTCTCTGGGCAGCCTGTTCCCTCCGTCACCCTCTCTGTTAAGAATTTTTTTCTTAAGTTTCTGTGGAACTTATGGTGCTTCCACATCTGAAAATTCCTATTTTCAAACTCTGTTCCTCGAAACAATAACAAGATTTTCAGTGAAGCTGCAGAAGGTAAATTAAAAAAAAAAAGGAAAACTCAAAATGCCAGATGACTTTAACCTTACTGTTTAGGAAAAAAAATGCACTAACTCACTTTTATTTCTTTATCATGATTTTTGAAAGACAAGTACCTTCAACAGATAGCAGCATTCCATCTTTTCCCATTTTAATACATTTGATACTTGACACGTGGGATTCATCTCTTTCTCTAAAATACATACTTAATCTACACTGTCAGGGAAGAAAGCATAGACATAAGCAATTAAACAACCTTTTTAGTAAGTAGTGTATTAAGGAATGTTAAAAAAAGTGAACTATACTGAAAAAAATATCTTTTATCTTCAAGCTTCCATTCTCAGTTACCCAAATAGGCCAAAATAAGCAAGTAGATACACAGACTCCAAAATGCACAACTAAGTACTAAGCAGAAAGCAAACTTTCTGCTGTTTCTCTGTTCCCAGCAGCCGATATCATCCCCTTTAGTCTGTGCAATGAATTAAGCAGTTGCTCCTTTAGAGGAAACCAGGACCCCACATAGGTGAGTGATTATTTGAGGATCTTGTAGCTCACAGTGGTCCAGTGGTCATGTTCCACTGAGACAAAAAGCTTATCTTAGCTTTTCAGATGTATTTTAGGCCTAAATACAATGTTAGTTGCCAATTTGATCCTCGGTAAGAGTCTACAGAAGAAGGCAAGATGGTATTTGAATGTACTACTTATGGCTATCCATCAGTTACTAAACCATTTTGCAAACCTAATCAAAGAAAGAGACACAAAAAATATAACTAACATCTTGTTATTATCATAATCACCATGCATTACACTTATTAATGAGACAGGAGAAGAATGAAGGTCCTGTTCACAGTATAAGACAAAGCTGAACAAAGTCACTTTTTACTGCTACACTGTGTAAACATTTCATGGTGTGAAAGCAACAAAAATAGTTAAGTTTCCACCTTTATTTGAGTAGAGAGTTTCAAGATATCCATATATGTGTGTATATATATATATATATATATATAAATCATATCACAAATGGAAATAGTATTTTTTGTTTATTTTATTTTTCTTAGATTTGTGGTGTGTATGAGGCGGGAAATGGCTGTGGGTCATAGTGCTATAATCTGAAAAATAAAAAGTAAATCACAAAAAAATGGTCATACATTTTGAAAAATACCTTTCATTATGCTGTTTTACCTCTGAGCTGTTATTTACAATATTTTCCTACACCTTGACAAAGCCACAGAAATCTGTAAAGTAATATGAATTCATGATTCAAGAACACCAGCCTTTCCTCTCTATTCAGTGCCTCTCTGGAATGGAAAAATCTGTCTCTTATTTTCCATTTACCTTTAGTGGTAGAGTAGAAAACACTCCCAAGTGGAATTGTAAATCTTTGACCACACTGTTTAAGAAAGTTAAGATTTTGCATTTCTTTTAAACACAAGTTACTAAAGTTTATAGTGCAGAAAATTGATTTTGTCACATTCTTGTGTGTGCCAATTAAGGGCTAATCTGAAGTATTTACAGATTGTTTAATATGAATAAGCAAATTGAAAAAAAAAAGGAAGAACATGCATTCCTAAGTGAATCAGATGTTCAGTTTCACCAAATTATTTTGTAAGCTATAGCTTGTTAGCACTGTCAAAGGCTGCTTCATTTCTCAAAGGCATCCCATACTCCCTTTCCAGCAGAAAATTTTAAGATGTGCTTGCACATCAAGTAGGGCCACTATGCAGTTTCCTTTTACTATAATTTGAAATCACACAGATATAATTCCTCATAATATTCTGGGGAATATAACAGTTTTGGCAAAGTCTAAAGAAAAGGTAGAGTTGGAAAAGACAGAAAAAAAATGTAATTTCTGCAGAGCAGACTTCCATGTTTTCTCCTAAAAATGCTGTAATTACAATCAGGACGGTTTAATATATTTGATTTTTTATAAGAGAAAAAATGCACTACAAGTAGGTATGATCAACGTTATTTCTGACTAAAATGACTCTTTGACTTCCATTTTTAAAAGTTGAATCTTCCTAAACTGATGGGTTTAGGTATAAATTTCTATTTTGTAATTATATCTCTTGCATATTAGATTGTCATTTCTCCTGAAGCAGAGGAAGTCTGTAGTCATTCTGAAAAAAAAGCTATCAATAAGTTCAGAATTTAATAGAATTTAGTAAAAGTAATTCTTAAGAAGCTTTAGTTTACGTTCATGAGTTTACAAGACTATTTTCTATACTTGACCATCTTTCCAGACAGATCTACAAATCTACATACTGCATTTCAACAAGGAACAATCTAAATCATTTCCAAATATCTACTTAATAACTAGGTGTTTAGTCTAGGAGAGTACACTGTAACTAAATCTAGTGAGTATGACATTTTAGAGACTGCAACAATCAGACCTGACCTGACTAAGGGGGCTGCTCTGCTTTTATTATTTATAGCAACTGCATTTTCATCATATTAAAATGAAGGCAGATGGCACAACACAACAAGTATGGCAAAGTATCAGACAAGGAGACAAACGTTTTAGCATTTTTCTTTGATAAATGATGCGATCTGTGTCTAGTCCATGGAGCTACTGGGCTCTCTGATAATCCCTCCTATTCTGTTCTCTCAAGTGGGTAAAGGTGGAATACCCTGCAACTTCACTTCTGCCTTTGTGTAGATTTCCTCCTAAAATAGGAATATTTGAGAGATTTTCCTTACACGTAAGTCCCCATCCAAAGGAATTCACTAACAAACACTGAACACATCACTGAACAGACATCTCCAATATTATAATTACAAATACCAGATCATCACTTACCAGCTTACCTGAGGATCCTCTAAATCCAAACCTATTTTATAAAGATTTCACTGCAAATTATACTAGTTTTAAAAATCTACCTATGTAAATTGGCTGGAGACTTGTGAAATAATTGAATTCTCAAATTTATTTACCTACAATTGCTTAAAATGGGAGATGAACTGGGCTTATGGCTGTAAGTGTAATTATATTGGCTATTCTGTTCTGAGCCAAGAAGGACAAGCTCTTTGAGTTTCTTTCTCTGTTATATTTGGTGCAAACAATACTAGTTCGGTTTACTCCAAAGATTGCTCTTTGCTCTTTCAATTAAGTATAATTTCAAGCTATTTTGAATGTATTTGTATCTCTCTAGATCTTTACAGTATTGAATCTTTTCAGAAGAACCCTAAAACCTAATAAAACTGTACAGTCAAAGCTGTATTATATGAAACTATCCTAAACTGTTAAGTGAGGACTGAGAAAATGTCAATAATAATGACAAAGATCTTCACAGTATTATGACACTAATATTTTCTTGATTCAAGAGCATAGAGCCTCTTATGTTCTATTTCTATTACTCCTGCTTTACATCTTTGTATGGAATAGTTAGTTGAGGACACAAAAATTATTGAAATCAAGGATAGTCAAGCATTCAGGAAATAGATGTCATGCTGCAGAGTGAAGAACAACTGATCTTGGCACAGGATTTCAGCAGTTGCCAAGTTCTTTTGGATCTATTTTGGATTCTTATTGTTGGAAACAGATTACATAAATTTTAAACCTCAGCTTCCTTCGCGTGCCCTTATCTACTTTTATTACTTTCTCTCTGGGGAAGGAGGAGCACTTCCTACAGTCTTGAAGATGCATTTGCCCCATCCCATGTTCATCCTCACAGCAACATCTGCCTGCTTTTGTTCTCTGTTTTTTTTCCCCCCATTTCCTGGTTTTTTTTTCTTTTTTCTTTTCCATTCTGCATGATTTTTTTTGTGTATATGTCTGAGCTTCTAATTGATGCTTTTGTAGATTTCCTCTGTCATGTTTAGGGAGCAGGAGCTCACTTCATCCTGCTCACCAGCACCTTGTACAGACCACCACAAGCAGGAGAGCAGAGAAGGGCTATAGCCTGCAGCTGCAGGATAAGCAGCTGCTTCATTCTTCAAGAAGTTTTGCAGAATTCTTCCCTGAAGAGAGAAATACTGTCTCCACTCACAGAACACAACACTTCTGATGACCGCAATGTGTACAAGCCATACGTCACTCAGTGGCCATTCATCCCTCAAAAAACCTTCCCTATGCAGAGTAATGTTTTCAGAAAGGCTAAAAATCAGCTGCTCCGGTGAAGATATGGACCAACTCCACTGATTACTTATGGAATATTCAGGTATTGTGTGACACAGTTTTACATACATAGAACAAAATATTTACAAGTTCTTTTCTATGATTCTCTCCTTTTTACCATGTTTCCTTTAGCAGCACGTAGAGCACAGAAGGATCAGATATGGAAGTCAGACAATTCCCTGACAGAGGAATGACCATGGCTTCCAATGTCTGACATTTCAGAAAGAAAACTATTTCTTTTCTCCTTTTCTCCTTGGATTTGGAGAAACTTCATAGTATTTGATATGTCTTAAAACTGTGCATATCTGTTGCCCTATAAGAAGCTTGTTTTTAATTTAGAAAGATGCACTAGATAAATGCTACCTTACTAATATTTACTAAAAGCCTTTTTAAAATTGACAGCTATGCAGTACAGTTAGATCTATATGCATACAGAACACTTTCAGGTTTTTTGACATTTCCACAAAGCTAGTGGTGGATATCCATTTTCAGACCTTGAGAATGATTACATGATATCTTGGCAGGCCAAGATGACAGTATGCAGCTAGTAAGCTGTTTCTAGCTGTCATAAGTGCTTGAAAAGTTAAAAAAAAAAAACAAAGGCTTGCTTTAATGAGGCTTACAGCAGCAGCAAACTGAAGTTATAAACACACTTGCTTCTATTTTGAAATTTTCAGTGAAACTTTTTCTTACTTAACATTCCTCTTTTAAACATATCTTGCTGACTGCCCTTATAATTTCAGCTGCTTCTGTGTGCTGTATTTTTGTAAGGCTTGTTGAGAGATATTTAATGGTTATTTTTTATTTGTTTGTTTTAGGGGTATTCTTTTTATCTTTATGCCATGTATCCTTTGATTTTTTCCTTGAAAAAAAGGAACTTGTATCCTCTAAATACAGCCATTAGGTTGAATGTAAAAGTGTTAATTGGGGCATTTATTTACTCTGCCAAATTAAATTCCACAGTGATTCTACACAGAGCTTCAGCAAATCCAGTATTTTTTCTTCTGAAAGCCTGTGCAGGTGGCGTCAGTACTGGATATTCTGTTTACAAATCATTAATGAAGTGATTGTGGCTTTTTTTCGTTTGCTCACACTTTTGAACTGCTCAGAGCAACACATTCCTAAATAGCGAACACAAGAGTAGAGAGAAGTGCACAATAGCCTTATTATGAGGGCCACACAAACGCTGGTAGTGCTGAGGGTTTATATTAACCCAATCAATTAAAGATGTGCGGAACGAGTTCAGCTATTAGGGGACTGGGAAAAAACGGTACACAGCAATGAGTTGCTAGGCATACTAATCTGGACTCTGAAATTTTCTCTTAGTGCTTTTTTCCTGCACAATAAAAGGTCCCTTTCAAAGATGAGAGCCCTTAGCAGTACAGCCTTTGGAAGTCACTGAATTCTCTGAATGAAATAAATGCCTTGCTTTAATTTTGATAAAGCTTGTGTAAATTTTCTTCAGTACTAAACTGTGAGAATTCTGAGGGAAGGAAAAAAATGCATATATTAGGTTATACTGTATTCCTGTTGTGCACTAAATATCAACTCATGCTTCTGATATGGAGTTTGAAAGCCTAAATGAAGTGCAGAGCTCCTGCTGCGCAAACAAGCTAAACGGACCCAAAGAAGTAACCTTTTTGTTAAGAATTCTCATTTGAATAAACAGCATTGTAGAACGGTTGAATGCAGATGGCTTAAGTGTTCAAGTTGTTCAGGAAGTAAAAATAGGTCTTAGTAATTTTACTCTTTCACAAATTAAATGTTATTTTATAAAGAAAAAAATCCCCCAACTTCTTACAGATTGCTCAATAGAAATAAAAAGCTAGTAGCTGATCATGTAGTTCATATTCATGGCTCAGTCAAGATGAAACCTCCTATTCTAAATTTGTCTATGCAAACACATACATGAAAGGACAGGGTTCAAGAAGCTGTACAGGAAGTCTTCAAGGCATAAATGAAAAAAATTATGCTTAGGTTCCCCATTATTTTTGTGTTCCATATTCAATTGTGATACTGTCTGAATTGCGGACAATATTATGAGATTAACAAGTGAGTATGAAATATTTAGCTGAACACAAAGTCTTTTCAGAAGATTTACTTACACTTGTATTGCATTCCCTATGGTTTGCTAAACTGGCTTTTTTTCATGTGGGCAGAATATTGTTCATGTTTGTCTCCTTCATCTTTGTCACTGAGCAAATGAGGGAAACTCCACCAATGATCCAAAGACATCATGGGACTATCATCAGAGATGCAATGTTACAACAGAGAGATATGAACAGTAATTTGGCATGCTATCATTTAATAACATGCCATTGTGCAAACAAAATCAAGAGCTGATTGTGCTCAGCGGTACAATAGATACCCCATTATCTGTGTCTTCTAAAGGAGGTGAATAAGCTATTAATTGTTGTGCTGAGCACTGGCCAGCTCGTACACAGGCCTTTTTTTCTCTCTACTATAAAATATAAAATATTATAAAAATAGGATTAGTTTTAATTCTTACTGGTGAATATCTGTTTTTCCTGAAGAAATCTTTCTTTGATCTGAGGTATTCTAAACAGAAATTTGTGCCCAAAAATTTAAAACACTTTGAGAGAGTTCTTTAGCTCTACAAAGAAAGGACTGAAAGGCAAATATGAAAAGTCTGGCAGGGATGGGGGACACAAATAAAATCTTCTGACAAAAACAAACAAATAAACAACTTCATATGTGTCTGCTGAACACAGACAGTGTTTCTATATGTGCTAATTAATAAAAATAGAGGAATGAGAATTGTGGAAAGTTGAGAGGGAAAATTGCCAAGAGACAGTCAAGTAATCTGATTACATTTGCATCAAAAAGTATTATTTTTAATCAACATCTCTTGTAAAACCATGGGAAAGAAAAAAAAAAAAAAACGGTTGGGAAAGAAGTACACAGGGTCTCTGCTAAAACTCTCCAGACTGAGCTATCCTCCAGCCATTGTGTTACTGCCAGGTTCTATCAGATTGAAAACTCTACCTGGTTAGACTAGTGTTTAATGGACATGTGTTTGATGAAGAATGAAATGTAGTATCTTATGTAATACTAATGTTAGAGTGCAAATAAGATAACAGAAGTTTTTGAGAGCATACAGTCACTTTTAGATAAGCATTAAATGCACAAAGAACACATAGTTCATCATTAACATTCTGGTAGTATGTGGAAATTTATGTAAAAATAACATGTTAAAACTTCCTCTTTTAGATCTCAAATTGGAAAAAAAATCCAAAAGCATTGATCTATCAAATTAATTATATTGAGGTTTTTATAAAATAATTATTAAACTATGTTGCAGCTTATAAGCATGAATTTGTTTCCATTGGAGCAGAGTCGTTATTTCTGGGACACTTCAAAAATAACTTTATTTTCTCTGCTTGCTTTTCTGACTTCTAAGATATGAAGGCACTGAAGGAACAAAAGACAAAAAATATACAGATATGGAGGAAAAGGAAAAGCTTAAGAATGTGATAATTATATGGAAAATATAAATTTATGTGTACACATGAATTTATCTGGGATCTTGGAAAAAAGTTGCATTAGTAATTAAATTATAATAAAATATTCTGATGCAGGATCAAATCACCCAATCAGGTAAATAACATGGACGTGAATATTTTTTCCTAGCAATCAAGATAAGTCACGTGTCATCATGAAGACGAAATTCAAGGAGGCCGTTGGCAGTATTCAACCAAAGAGCAAGCTAAAAAAAGAGGCATGAAGCTGAACAAGAAATGGTTCACAGGGTTCTGTTGACTATACCAGGATCCCAAGCAAATTGGCAAAACTCCACTGATTGGTGTATATATATATATATACACTGCTGAGTTTCAGTAAGTTATCAGACCTGATATTTGAGAAGCAATAGACCTGTCAGACATTTCTAGAGTAGTAGACTTTCCAATATACCTCCCTGCCAGGACAGGCAATTTCCATCCTTAGCTTCCATGCTTTATCTTTAACAATTAGTATATCATTTAGCCTTGAGACTTTTCAACTAAATATGAGATGGCCTTTCATGTAACTTGTTCTAGGTGACTTGTGTGGCCTAATATGAAATTAAGGATTTCCTTTATGCCATCTCTTTTTCATTCCTGAAAACTCTATCAATTGTTATCAAGGATCCCATAACTAACTGTGTTTCTAACAAAGATTACACTGATATTTCTGTCCATCTACATGTCATACAGGACTGCTAGGCAGTCTTCCAATCAGTAAGAATGTAATAACATTTTCACATAGTCAATATTTAATTCTGTAAATGCAACTGATAGTTGTAATCTAGGTTATGAACGACACAGTGATTTATGATGGAGGGCAGACAGTGGAGGGGTGCAGAGTACGAGGAAGGTGCTCTGGTGACAATAAAAAAGTTATACATTTCATAGCTCTGCCTGAGAAAAGTATTTATATCTTATATTAAGAATAGCTTTTTATAAATTTTAATGATCTATATTATTAATGGTGCTGTCATGATTACTGCCTCTGCAAGACTGCAGTCTTTTCTTTCCTTCTTAGACATTTCCATTAGCTGAAAGTTTTATATTTCTGAAAAAAAGTTCTTGTTAGCAGTTTGCCAAAAATTCTTTAAGAGTTATAAGTATATCTTTGTTTCATTGGGCTGCAAAGACTGTAAGGAATAGCTTGCATAAAATTTTATGGCCAAGGCAAAGGTTAGGCTAATTGGACAGAAAACAATTGCTTCTCTATCATGTTTACAAAGCCTAAGTCAATACATAGGAATAAAACTAGCACCATATCAAAAAGGGGAATTTGTACATGAAAATGAATCTTTTAACATAAGAGTATACAGTAACTGAAGTAACTAGAAGATAGAGAGTTATATATCAAAGATCAAATATAAAAATGTAAGTTGCAATATGTGTAGACTGCAGGTACTGTGAGAAACAGCAGTAGTATTTACAAACAAACAAACAAAAATTTTACTTATATCAGAAATATATTGTCAAAAATACAAGAATGCTTCTTCTCATCTGCCGAAGGAAGCTAGTCTTTTCTACTGCCTTTTATCTAATATTCACATTCTACTGCCTTCTACTGCCTTTTATCTAATATTCACATTTAAGCACATTTAAGCACTATTTCAACACTGTGCATTTCCTGCTAGTCACCTCTAAAAGCAGAATCTGAATCTTAGAGCAACCACCTGTTTTACCCAGCTCCAACCCAGCACAGGAAACCAATAAAATATAAATGGTCCACAAATACCTGATCTATTGTCAGAGAAGGAAGGAATGGAAACTCTGACTTACCAGTTCAATACTGAAGAGACAGAGCCTAACAGGACTATGTATGAAAGTCATATAGGCCCACAATCATAGAATCATAGAATCATAGAATCATAGAATGTGTAAGGTTGGAAGGGACCTTAGAGGTCCTCTAGTCCAACCCCCTGCACACGCAGGGTCACCCAGAGCACATGGCTCAGGGCTGCATCCAGGCGAGTTTTAAAGATCTCCAAAGAAGGAGACTCCACAGCCTCTCTGGGCAGCCTGTTCCAGGGCTCTGTCACCCTCACAGT
>JAUBOD010000169.1:484494-518362 GCA_032353885.1 Nothura maculosa
TGACAGAGCAGTGAAACAGGCTGCCCAGGGAGGTTGTGGAGTCTCCTTCTCTGGAGGTCTTCAAAACCCGCCTGGATACCACCCTGTGCCCCCTGCTCTAGGTGTGCCTGCTGGAGTGGGAAGGTTGGACCACATGATCTCTAGAGGTCCCTTCCAACCTTGTAGATTCTGTGATTCTGTGATTCTGTTTGACAAGGCATATTTGATAAATTGTGCATATTTCTGAAGAACTGTATTTTTTCAGTAAGATGTGAAGGCTTTGTCTTATTTTGGATATGGAGTGGGATAACTGTTTTTGCAGAATGATGTCAAGACTATGGGAAAACTCCCATATACATTGTCATCATAATATTGACAACCATTGTTAGCATTAATAATATTTTGCAGTAATAAAAACCATTACCAAATAGAAGTTCGAATAATGATATTTACTAACTTCATGTTAAAATATATGGCTTAGTCTATGCTTTAGCACTGGTACTCATGGCTTAAACAACATATTAGAAGGAAGTCTTATTGAAGAGCTTTTAAATTATTTTATAATACTATTCAGATCAGGGTTAAGCCATTAGGCACCAGCAGCATTATTGGAAGAATGAACAGTTTTATAGTGTAATCAAATATGCCCAAACAACAGTTGCATACAATTAAAGGTCTTTTCATGAAATGTAAATCTGATATGCGGATTTTGAAAATAATATTCTGTTTGTGGGCTCCTAATAAAAAGTTCTGTTCCTTTGCATAGCAACATTTTTGTTTAACCTATGAAGTGAGAGCTTGAGCCTATGACATAGCCCATAAAATCCTCTAGGTTTTGGTAGCCTGATGGGAATTGACCAAATCTGCATTCATCTTGTTTTCTACATTTCCATAATTGTGCAGAATTAATCCATACAGACCACAAGGGATATGTGTTTAGCTGACATCTTGCAGTGCTTATGGCATTTTAACTTCAAATCTCTGGTAAAAAGCCATATACCTATTACTATGGCTTTGGAGTTTAAATTGTTAGCTGATGGATTTATTATACCAAATCCAAAAAGCAGTTTGGTCCTGAAGAATTAACCTAAGCCTCTAAGGAAAGAGAGTTGTCTGGTGTTTGTTTATTTTGAACCAAAACCTAAAGAAATGACAATCCCAAATAAGTGATCAAGTATTTGCCCCTCTTGTCTGCATCTGTTTTAAATTAAACTGAATCAATGCTGACACTACAAATATTGCATGGTCCTGTGCATTCCTATCCATATAAAATACACTGATAAGAGTAAAACGGACACAGGCTGTTACATTCTTCATTCAGTATTTTTTAGATTTTTTTTTGGTATGCTTGTTTGATTATTTAAAAAAAAAGAAAGCTTAGAACCTATTTATTGTCTTCATTCAGTGTTTTTTAATTTTTGGTCTACTTTGATCAATTAAAAAAAGCTTAGAGTCTATGTATTGTGTGTAAATGAACATGAGCTATGTTGTACAACTATTAAGTCATTTCATTTTCTGTTCAGCTGTTGAACAAGGAAATGTATCTCACAAAACAAAGTTTACAAAATTTACAAGTAATTTACTTGGATGTATTTTGGAGGAAAGTGTATTCTATAGGTTAGGCTAGGAATATTACTGCTTTTCAGTAGCATACATACATACTACATACTATATACATGCTTTCAGTTTTGCAATTCACTTATATCATGAGATGTAAAAGGAATTGCACCTCATTTTTACAGTACAAAAAACTGCTAGAAAAATCTAGAAGAATGTTTTTAAAAATGAAAAGGTTAACTTTTTAGTCTTTTTAAAAGGTCTCTTGTTAAAAAGAAGTCTTTTGTTTTGAATGGTATTATGTTGACCAGCCAACCTATTATCCAGGAAACAAATGTTTCCTTGTGAACAAGAGACAACATGCAACTTTTATTACAGTATGTCAAATAATAGAATTAATAGTAAAATCACTACAATAACCTCAGAAAAAGTCTTGAAAGGCAAGTCTGCTATGCAATATGTATTCCCTTTGCAGTTCCATTCACTGGTGCCAAAAGCATGTCACTTAGGTAATTCGTTTTAGACCCTTAACATGACTAATAAGCAATTATTATGAAACACTGACACAACAGATTTCACCAACAATTGAAGTCTGACAGCTTGTGAGAAATCTTCTGTTTATGTCATGGGAGAGGTGATCCTTGTATGACCTCCTTTTTCACCACAGTCAATGATAAACTATCATTTCCTAGAGGTAGTTCACTGTAACTGAAAGTCTAAATGTACCATATTTTTAAAGGAATTTTGCAGCTGGTTTTCTGAATTAAATAACACTGAAAATACCTTTGGCTCCTTTGCTTGATCTGGTTTAACCCTTATGACATAGTCTCACTGAATCGAGTATTAAAGCCAGAGAATTGCATTGCCCACTTTTTAAAAAGAATTACAGAACGAGCATAAATAGAAATAGATATGCACAGTTAATATGCATATACTTTCTGATTTAAAATGGTTTCACATTTGCTTTTATTTGCAAACAGAAATAACCTGCATTTGAGAGAGGGAGAGAAATAATCTGTTGCAATCTATTTGTTTACGTTTTTTCGGAGCAAAGCTCCGAGGAGTATTTATTAGCTTACAAACATTGCAGCATCAACAAACACCCAAATCAACTACTCTAGATCAACATTTCTGCCACAAATGGAAGACAATGTAGTAGACAGGACTACATATCCACCACTAAATATACTATATATCCACCACTGAGAAACAACAGACTACGAATAATTTGCAAGTACTCATTTTAAAGATACCTGTTCTTCTGTACTTAGCTTAATAGCATGAGCTTTGGCATTCACACTCAGACTCTGCTATTCAGTTTCACAACAAAAACAGAAGCTGCACAGAGGCTGCACCAATTTGCTTTTTGGAGGCCAAATACAATCCTCAGGAAAAACACAATTTTACCTATTGCTAACTTACACTTTGGGGATACTTTAAGTCCTTTGTTGTATTCTATAATATTTTATTTTAAAGTTCTGATCACATTGTTCCCAAGTAAAACCATCGAAGTGACCTACAGTACTTGAGATTTTTCCCCTTAATTTGTGCATTTTGACACTTCATTTACGTCGCTTGCAAGATAGCAGAAGAGGACTTGTACTCATAAACTTGAAAACTATTCTTCTTTCAATTAGTATTTTATAAAACTAGCACTGCATTATGGAAGTTCCACACTACATCATTGTGGAAACATTTTAAGGTAGTTTCACAGTAATATCAAACTAAATCACATTCACCAGTTTTAATAATGACTTCAAAGCTCAAACAAAGTGATTTTTACAGGATTATGGATCACTTAGAGTTTTCCCAATAGAGTTTTCCCAATACAAAGAGAAGATAGCAGGTATTTCCAGGAAGAAAAACAAATGAATTCACTATTGAAAATAAATAAATAAAACATTTCTGAGTCTCAGTTGATTCAAGATGCACTTGGGTCAATAATACTTACATGCCCCTGTGGCAAACAGTAAGAATCTCATTTAATTCTAACTACTACTGTTGAACATCAAAACATGACCACAGACACCTGCTATCTCAATCCAGTTGCAACATGCTAAAAACATGCAAACATGTTACTGCAATGTGTTTGTTATTTTTCCTCTTTCCCTTTGTTAAAATTAAATTGTGATAATTTATCATCTACAATGCAATCAGTTGTAATGTCATATAGAACTTTTTATTTATTTGTGCTCTTAAAAGCACAAATAATAATAATGAATAATGGCCATATTTTTGTTTTAAATTGTTGCAGCAGCTAGTCACAACATGAGCTTGGATATATATTATTAAATTGCTTATTCTACACTAATTAGATAAAGCCAGCAGCTGTGGAAAAAGTTTAGGAATGCACTCTTTACAGCATGCATTTCCCCTTATCATCATGTCCTCAAAATGTGATTAACATGAGTAAGATTTCCCCTAAGCTGAAAGGCAACCTAATGAACAGAACCTTCTTACACAGGTTGCTCTCTGTGTGAATTGTGTGAGCTTTTGAACTACAATATTGCCAACTAGGGCCTAGATTGTATGAAAAAATAAAACAGAAGGACTTCATATGTATTTCAGAAATGTGCTACTATCCTCTGATCTTACTGTGTTAAATTATGGGCCTCACTTTAAATCAAATTATAATTCTGTGGTGCTCATCTTTTGGAGCAATATAATTCAAGTGTTCTTAATGTAGACATTATCATTCACCCCAGAAAATAAAGGACACCTTATATGTACCCTTCCTGGACTCTAAAAGAAATCTCATGGACTTTGGGGTGTTTAATAACCAGAAAAGTCTGAATTTCTTCAGTTATCTTTTGTTTCACCCATTGTTTATGTTTATTTTATGTGAAGTCTTACTAATCATTATCAGATGTATAAAAGCAGTAAAAAATTTACCTTGACTGGAAGTTAACTAATAATATAGAAAGCAATACTGTATGCCTGTTTAATCAAAAAGTTTCTAGGAGTTGAAATACTCATGAAAAATATGTTTGACAGAACAGCAAATTGGTGTGAAATACTACAAAGTAAATCTCACACAAATATACACTGTGATACTCAGTGACAGCCAGTTCAATACCCACTTTAGTTAGGTACTGAAGAAAAGAAAACAGGTGCCAAGAATGTAAAGACCTTGCCTAATGATTACAATATACATTTAAGGTAAAAATGCATTTGGACCATAAAATCTATAGACAAGATAACACACAGAATATCCACTGAATTCCCTTGTTGAATATGTAGTCTTTTGCTAAACTCGGGCTTTTAGCTTTTTTATTATTACAGTTTATCATTTCAGCATTCCTTAACAGAGATCTCTATTCAGCAAAACTTCACATAAGGCTGTAATGTCCCAAAAAAAAAGGCTGCAAAAAGGCATTAAACATGAATTTTGGTGTGTAAAATACAATAGGTGTGAAGTGAAGTGAAGAGATGAAACCTCTAAAATAACACAAAGACACACCTTTCTACGTTATTGTTTGTACACCATAATGATCCATTGATCAGTGTTCTCCATAATTCTACTTTGCCTTGCCCCAAGTCTTTTTCTTATATATGTATATGCATGTATATATAATTATTGATTGATATTGCAACTTTGAGAAAAAAGAATTGATCAGATGTCTTAATGACATAAAATGTTTAACCTCTAACTCATCCCTTCTAAACAAATGTGGGTTTGCATGAATTACTATCATTAGCAAAAGCTCCTAATTGCAATTATTCAACAAATGTTGCCATTCTGTAACTAACTTGTCTATGAAATGCTCACAGTGAAGTACTAGATAACTCTCAGTGTTCCTCACACTATTTGATTGTGCCATGGAATTTGATGAGTTTAACTCAGTTCTTTTAGACATACATTAATTTGCATCTCTAGTCAGACCACTAAAAGTACTATCTGCCAGACTTACCCATGTTCTCATCCCACTCTCTGAATGGGTCTTGAGAAAACCCGTTCTTCCAGCGCCAGAGATCTCTCTCCACTAGTGGTGTATATTGATAACATGCTGGAAAGTATACTCATAATTTGCCATGCTGGAAAGTATACTGACACTTTAGGCTTTTGTGTCATTTGCCTCCTTGTAATTGCCTCCTTGATTCTAAGTACTTCATTACGTGTGGAAAGCTGCATCACAAAGTAGTAGAGTAGCAAGGATTCTTTTTTCTTTATAACTGCAGAATTCAAACCTCATAAGTTGTATTTTTCTGTGGAACACCTAAATCAGGTGTTGGACACAGCAAAACTACTGATGCTTTGGAGTTAATATAGCTAGTATGTGTGCATGTATGTGCATGTACACTAATTATGGATCACAGCATGCACTAGGATGCTAAGTTCAAAGAGAATATTAGATCCCTGACTCCAGCAGATGCACAGCTCTGGGGCATAAGAATAAAATGTGTGAGCAAATCACACAAGCTTTCTGAGCAGCTAGAAACAAACCTGGAATCCTGCAGGCTATTGTTGGATTTGTAAAATTGACAATAGCCACTGCAACTTGTAATTCAGCCTTCTTTTTCCTTACTCTTAAAATTATTGTTTGAGTTTACTGGGCTCATGAAAACCTAAGAAGTAGAGTTGATATTTGTGCTACAATGTGTTTCGAAACATTTCCTTTGATTCCATATAACTACATTTAATTTATACAATATTTAGAATACATTTAGTGCTATATACAATTCTTTCTGTTTGAAGACAGCACATGAGGGCATAGGGGTATTAGCTGTGATATCTCCTTACAGTTGTTCAGGCAGAGCAGGGCAAGAGAGTTAAGATTAGAAACACATAGTAAAGGTCTGTTACTCATCTACTGCAAAATAGATTTTAAGGCCAAATGCAATCATATGTTTCATCTTCTAGTTCACTTTAGAAGAATCTCTCCAATGGTCACTAACAGTGCAGAATGATTCTCCTTTCCCGTATAGATTTCCAGGGCATTTATCATCAGGGAAAGGAAAACTGACCTCCAGACTAATGTTTGTATTTTATTTTGTTTTCACTGTATGAAGCACAACAACTTGGAGTAATGTGTCTTCCAGAAAGACTGGATAGTCCTGAGTTGAAGAGAGCATGCCACCATGTTCCCCCAGGATTTTTTTTCAAGGACTTTTCAGATCTACAATCAAATGTGCATTTTATTTCTCAGACGACTCAGCCTTGCCTCAGCCTCCAGCCATTGGTTCTGATTATGCCTCTCTCTACTGGAATAAAGAGCCTTTAGTACCTAGTACTATCTCTCTTGACATTACTTTTGCAGTGAGATCAAATCATCTCTGACATTCTTAATATTATAAGTAAAATGATCTTTATGTTTCTTACAGTAAGATGCCTCTTTGTGGGCCTCTTCGTGGGCCTCATATAGTTCCTGTGGGTCTTTTCTGTATCTTTTAAAAAGTGAATATTAAAATTGAATGTATGCATATATCTCCACATTTGTTCATTATTTCCTTGTTTTCATATCCAAAAAGCACTATCACTCTTTTTGCCTTAACCTGTTGATTTATTTACCTATTGTCAATCAATTGCTTCTAAGGAAGCATGTTTCCATTTTTAGATATACAGAGTGCTCCTTGGCATATAATTTTGTATGTGCGCTTTTTTATTCCCTATAAATATGTCTGTTTCACTAATACATCCATATTTGACCATCTGGCTCCACTCCTCTTAATTGGTCTGCTGGTTTCCTCAGATTATATCATTTGTGGGTGTCTATTTCCTTCTATCTTGTTCATCAAAGTACTGAACATTACCACACCTAGAGTCTTTTCCAGATACAGCCCACTCAACCACTCAACAATGAACCTCGATTGACATATTTTGAAACCTGTTAAGCTATATAATACAGCAAAACAAATAGCTCTGAAATTTCAGAATTTTAAACAGAATGGTATGTTCATAAAACACAGAGCAGAAATGTTATCTGATCACATACAGACATCCTTTTGTCAGCCCTTCTCATTACTAGTATGCACAGTAATACACCAGTTAGAACGAACATGTTTAGTTTGCCCACACGGTGCATCATTGGTGCTGTTCAAGTGAGTATTGGTGGTTATTCTTGTGAATGTTTATGTTTGGAAGGGACCTAGGGAGTTCATCTAGTCCAATCCCTCCTGCTCAAGGCAGGTTCAGCTATGGCATGCTGCTCAAGACCTTGTAGTATACCACTGCTGACTGTCTTCTAAATGGACTTTGGGCCATTGGTTACAAACCTTTTAAGAGACAATTTTCAGACCCCCTTGTTATGCATTTATGTAGCCATATATCATCAGTTTGTCACTGAGAAATTTAAGAGGGACAGCATTGGAAACCTTACTAAAGTCAAGATAAACAATGCCCACTGCTCTCCCATCATCTACCAAGTCCTAAACTCATATTTGAGGCCTATCATGTGGGTCACACGCAATTGCCTCTTCCTAAATCCATGCTGTTTACTCCAAAACAATCCTTTTCTTGCCCTTTTTGTGTTTGGAGATAGCCTTAAGGTTTCTTTACTTCTATTATCTTTCCAGAGATCAAGGTGAGGCTAATCAGCCTGCAGTTCTCCAGATCATCCTACTTGCCCTTCTTAAAGAAATCAGTAACATTTGCTTTCTTCCAGTCTTCAGATACATCCAACCACCACCAAGACCTTTCAAGACCAGTCTGGCAATGAGATCAGCCTGTTCCCATCTGGATCCATGTTCTTTTCATGACCATATCCATGGGATGCTTCTAAGTCGATATCTGATAAAGCCAAATCTGTTCTCCTGTAGTCCAGGGTTGTGATTCTGTTTATTATTATTATTATTTGTTTTTGATTTTGAGTTTTTTTTTCACCTGTCTC
Source organism: Nothura maculosa (assembly GCA_032353885.1). Taxonomy (NCBI): domain Eukaryota; kingdom Metazoa; phylum Chordata; class Aves; order Tinamiformes; family Tinamidae; genus Nothura; species Nothura maculosa. The sequence goes on from JAUBOD010000169.1 coordinate 492,858, forward strand.
ACTCTGCCCCAAATCCTGAATTTCATCATCTCATGTTCACTGAAGCCTTGTCTTGCCCCATTCTTCAGTTTTGTCTTGACCTTTTCCCCCATCAGTTTTTCCTGATTTTTAATTATCGTGTCCAGCAGAGCACTCCCTCTCATCAGACTATTAATCACTATATCAGGAAGTTAACAGCAAGGCACTTCAGAAATCTGCTGAACTCCTTGCATCCTCCTACGCTGCACATCCAGTGCCTATCAGAGTATAGTCCCCCATTAGGATGAGGACCTTCTTCCCATTGCCTGAAGAATGGATTCTTCTTCCTGATCAGGCAGTCTATAGCAGACACCTGACACAATGAACCCCACATTGATATACCCCTTAATTTTAAACCATACTTCTCAAATGGCTCATAATCCATCCCTTAATGGATACTTCTGCTCTCACACAATGAACAATACTCCCTCCTCATCCTCCGAGCCTAAAGAGCCTTTGTGCACCCACTGAAGCACTCTAGTTGGGTGAGCTATCCCATCATCTCTCTCTGCTCCCAGTGAGGCTTGCAGTCAGGAAACTGCATGCAGAATTTTAAGTCCTTCTGTTTGCTCCCCACTCCGTTTGTGCTAGTGTATAGGTAATTCAAAGAGGCATCAGTTAATGGTGTTTTTCCAGAAGACATATGAAATATTTCCCTAGAATGTTGTTCTTTAGGCAATTCTGTATCTTACAGCAGTGGCAATGTGATCATTGTGTTCCACTGTCTCAAAAGGAAGCAACTTTCTCCATTTCCTTTTTGCTTTGATTCACCAATCAACCAAATTACATAAGTAAACAAGGCTGTCTAATATGATAGAAATTATGACATAATAAACAAAGGAAATCATAATCTAAAAAGCTTTGCATTTTTAGAATTAAAATTCTGCCTATAGTATGCAAGGAAAAAAAATACAGCAGCATTAGGTAAATGGATTGCAGCATTTGGCATGCGATGTTCAGTACTAGAAAGCACATTACAAAACTGTGAGCTGATCACAAAAGTAGCATAGGCATGGTAATCGGAACATAAACATTTTTTCAATAAAAAACATAGGAAAAATATTAAGCAGTTATACTGAACTATTAGTATTGTATTTAACTCTTAACATAAGCAGTCCCTCTCAAGAAGGGCTTTGAGCCTTACAAATATAAACACTTTTCAGTAATACATACAAACTGCGGAACTCACTATATAAGAAATATAAGTGCCACCTTACCAACCATAGAAGTTGGCAGAGAATTTGGCCTCACCACTACAGAATAGCACTGCACACTGACGGAAGGAGTATTAAAGATAAGACACATATAATTCTCTGGTTTCTAGCTTATCTAGACTCGCCTTTCTCAAATTTGTTTACTCCTTTTTTAAATCTCGGCTGTTTTTCACACTCATGCTACTCCACTGCTCTAACCAAGTCTCTTCTTTTCTGTTCCCGAGAGCAAAATTATGGCAAGATTCAAAAGGGAGATAAATGTATGAGATAGTGCTGCGATTGAGAGACGGGACGCAGCTTGGTGCAAGCAAAATGTCATCTTTATTGTTCCTATACACAACTTTATATAAACCATATAAACCAGAAGGTAGCATGTCTTGCGTGGATTGTTCACTTGAAAAGATCAGGCGCTCCCAGGTGCTCCCAGGCACTCCTTGATTGGTCAATACAAAAACTGCTACAAATAGGTCATGGAAAAATAATAGCAGCAATCAAAGCTCATCTCAAAACAATACTTCCCTCAAGATGACTCAGCCTCACTTTGTTATCACTAGGGCTAGTGCACCACACTTGGGACCCCGCCAAGTCGAGTCCTGGCCCACAAGATAGATGTACATCCAGATTTTTATTAAGTAAAACAACTAGAGTGAAATAAAACTTCATTTTTTTCTGCCTCGAGTAAATCAAATTACAGTCTTCCATGTCTGCCTTCTGTCTTATGGTCCTCATTTATTCTGTTTTGCAGAAAATATGCCATCCATTTGACTGTATTCCCCAAAATTATGGGATCTGCAATACAGCTGCTAAGATAGGTGACACTGCTTCCGAAATGCACCCAAAAGTGTAGCATCTGGCTCTAATTCGCTATGCTCTCATAAAGGCCTTGGGGAGGGATACATTTCTTTCTTACCTGTTTCCTCTTTCCCATCTCATGTCTGATGCTGTCATACACTACTGATACCAGCAGAGCAAGATGAGTAAACCAGATCAAAGGAAAATGTCACATGTAATTTTTGTCCACAATATTGTAAAGCAACAAGAAATTAAACCAAATCATGCCACTTATTGGCATTTTCATTTCATTGCTGGTACTTCTTCACCATGAATCCTGCACTGAACTTTATAATAAGCAAAAGCCAAGTTCCTTATCCTCCCATAGCTGCATCAAATTCAAAAGATCTGAATGGAAGCAAGGCTGAATTTCACTCTGTTTCAGAACATGGGAAGAATTTCATTTCCACTATGGATCACTATTGTAAACTTTTAACTTAGCCTTTGTGCAGATTTACTTAGGAATCAATTTTTTTTTTGTATAGAAAAGAAATGCAGAATTTGCAAGAACAAAAAAAAGAGGTTATATAAATAAATACGATTAGAAAAAAATGCCTTTCCATATAGTCATATCCAATATTCAGGAATGGAAAGGCTCTCCTAGTGGCAAAATAATTTATTAAAAGTTTATCACCACAGCATTAAAAATGTTACTTGATAACTGCAAAAGGAACAAAAAAAGGAAAATTAAAACAACACTAGCACCCACAATATATAATGGAACTCATACATATGACATCTATTTTTCCTTCAATTTCTGCATGTAGTTTCTTTTTTCCTTCTTGTAAAAATATACAATCTCTTCAATCAGCCCTGAGATAGAATTACAAATTGCCTTTGGATTTTCCTAACTGTTTTGGATGAATATTCTCATTCACATTCTTCAATAAAATTGTCACAGACAACTTTTGTGTTTTAAACTTGCTTGCCTCTCTGTGATTTTTAATGATCCTTTGCTTGTTAAAGGTCATTGCTCTAAGGTGCATGAAGGTTTATGCACATCAGTCTTTAATCAGGATGAAAAAGTCCTAATGTTTGTGGCTTAATATATTAATAAAGACATTTAATATAGATTAAAAATTGTGAGTTTCAAAAAATCCATTTTGATTACTTTTCATCTAGTAAATCACTAATAACTGAGATTTTTTTTTGAATGATTCTATCTGTAAAACTAGTCTTTGTTAACAAAAATAATTCCTAGAGAAAAGTCTGTCTCATCTTGTACAAAAATAGGTTTATCATAAGGAGTGACTCTTTTTAATAATAATATTAATATCTACTTTATGGCAGCTCCTCCTGAAAAATAACAAATAAAACTGTGCATATGGGTAATGGTGCTAGTTTATGGAAAAAAATAACGCAAAAGATTCTAAAATGCAACAAAGCAGGCATTTGAAAAAATTAATTTTCCCATACAAATAGCATAGGGAAAGATTCTCTAAACAACTCACATCTTTATAGCTACAGATTGCAAAGCAAGATATTCCATATAATTATCACAAGTAACAAGTGCATGTGAAAGCCATAATTCATACTGTAACAGAGTCATGCTGGTTTAAGCACACTTAACTAAAAAGTCCAAGTCTTTTCTCATGTCATGTTTTGCTTCATGCTCCTTTCTAGAAATGGATCCAATTTCTTAACTACCTAAGTATGGAATGTATTTTCTCTAATGGATTCATAATAAAGCAAAAATTAACATATGAATTTCAACTGCTTAGTTTTAGAAGCTCTGAGAAATCTTGGAATGTTTTCTTTTTCTTAACTAAATTGATTTGTTATCTATTCTCTGTATGAATGTTCATAGAGAACATATTTGAATTTTACTTTTTAGTGTACAAAAATAAACCAGATTAAAATGCAATTTATGTAATCCTTTCAGAGAACTGAACACATAAAGCTTCTAGACTTCTAGAAAAAAAATAATGGAGCAAACTGGGTGCTAATACATTCCATTCCTGCAAAAGTATATATGGAAATTTGTTTCTGATCTGATCAGTTTCATATAAATCTTTTTTTTTCCATTGAAAAAAATAACACAACATTTAATGCACAAGTTTTCAAGACCTTTTAAAATGCCGATGTAAATTCCCCTCCTTATGTTAATAATAAAACCCATTTTCTTCCTAGGAATTGTTTTTCAACAGGAATCTTGGGAAAACTGTAGGCATTAGAGATTTGCAACAAAGAGATTACTCTCTTCCAGCATGGCTTACCAACAAGACATTAATTCCTGACAGGTTCTCTGAATTTATAATTTGGTTTTGATAAACAAAATATTAATAAGTAGAAATTACGGTAGAAACTAGTAGAAAGAAGTCTTTTTTTCTATACAGGTTAAAGTGAGCTGGTACAAATTAAGAAATTAATTTACTGCTGAGGAAGAATTGTCTTTTACACCATAGCTAATGTTATATTTAGTACAGTGAAAACAATCCTTTTTTGCCTGAAAATATTTAAGAAAACCACTATAATCATATTCCACATGCCTTTGACACACGTATTTGGTAAAGTCCTGCTCATATGCTTCTTAACATTCTTCCTAAAGACTTGATACCAAATTAACATTACCAAATAAATGTTGTCAATGATTTTTCTCCCCTAATACTTTTTACACTTCTGTAGGAATAATTTTTAAGTGTCTTACACTCCAAGATCAGCCTACACAGATTTGTATTTGTTTATTTTAACCTGATATTTTGAGGCTTAATCCTCATTTCAGTATAACAATAATCACTTCATCGTTTAACTGCTCTGTTAATCCTTAGGGAGCAACATCTCTGCATGCTTTCAATACCTTATTTCCTGTTGTCAAACTGTGCTATCACACACACACAAACACACACACGCATACCCCATGCATGCAAGAACAAGCAATAAATACAAATTTGCTAAAACTCTCTTCTTTGGTGGACAATGCATGTGTCCCAGCTTGGATGTACATGTGTTTTCCGATTGGAATCTCTCCTCTCAAACAGCAAGCAATGCATGTTTGTCATTGTCATTAAACTAGCTAATCCAGGCAATATAGAAGATGATATATCATAAAACAAAAGGATTAATTTGAGTGACAAATCATTTAAGTGGGATGACCACTTAAGTGACTTCCACAGAGAAGTGTACTACAATTTAAAAACAAAAAGTAATAATAATTCATACCAAAATAATCAAATAAAAAATACATCACTGATGATAGGATTTTTTTCACATAAAAGAAAATGCTAGCTGGAATTAGAGAAAAAAAAACTCCTTTCTGTTCTATTATATTGTTTAATACATATATATATTTATATATTTTTTTTCTATAGGAATAAGACTGTACTTATCCCTTGACTACATTTTCTTTGTAGAAGAAATTGGTTTGGCATTCTTGTCCTGGGTAATGAACTCGCGTTTAACTGATGCAGTTCTGCCGATTTGGCACAGTGTGTTCTTGAGGGGAGATTCACAGGATGAATACAAGCCCACTCTCTTTGCTTAAATCTCACAGCTTTGAATTTAGGATTTCAGCTTGCACTGTTAAAATGCATGCTGGTTTGATGCCCTCTTGCAGGGTTAGAATCAGAAAGAAGTGAGGCTGTAAGGCTGCAAAAAGGCATATTCAACCTATGGTCCGACTATCTGGAGTGCTCAGACCTGCAGGCTTCAGTGGAGTTCTTGCACCCCCTACAGCCCAAACACCAACAATTCATGGAAAGGAGAAGTAAGATATAAAGTAAACACGCACGCGCACGCGCACACACACACACACACATGCACACATACGTCTATAATAGTATTTCCTCAAAGGATCCCTGTCATCCAGAGTAAGTATTATAATTTTATACTCTTGATCTAAATTAATTGCCCAATATAAAAATATTCTTTGTGAAAAGGAAAATACTGTTCATAAATTACAGGAAAAAAAAATTGGTCCACTTTTTTCCCTCTACATTTCCTCTGTCCCTAAGCCACTTGCTGCTCTCTCAACCCTCCCAGAATCCTGAGGTCTCGAGCAGTGCTAGTGGGAAAACAACACAAGCCAAGCTCTACCAGAGTAGTGCCCTCTCTGTTCCCAGCAGAAGCCAGTTTTCCACAGCTTCACACAGAAACATCACTCTCATTCTCTTCCTCGGCACAGCTGAGGAATCAATATGGGAGTGTTCACAGATTTAATAAATAATTAAAATAAAAGTTTTTCCTGTGCAAAGAAACTACTATCTCACATAATCATAGAATGATTAAGGTTGACCTTGGAGATCATCTAATTCAACCCCACCTCTGCACAATCAGGATCACCTAGAGCACTTGTCTCTAGCCTGTTCATTACAGCTGTGCAAATTGCTGACCACTTGGTGAAGAACACACAGAATACTAATAAACACACAGAATACCAGGGCTATTTGAATCCTTCACCTTCACTGGGTAATAATAAAAAGATTCATAATATGAACTTCTAAGTAGGGAACAGGTGCATTCACTAGTTTTAATTCAAATCTGGTTTTGCAACTTCTTTCCAGGCATCCTAAAGCCTATTTTTCAATGATCTTATAATCTCAGTTGCACCATGTAAATTTCAGTTAACTCAACTGGCTACACTGAAGTTGAACCAGATGTGACCTAAGCTAAAAAGAAGAATATTGAACAGAGAAAACAGAAAAGCAAAAGAAGAGACAGCAAGACTTATAAATGGAAAGTGTAATGCCACCATTTATTAGACATGTTATCTTACCAATAACGTAATATCTCTGTTTGCTCTGTTTTCCTATTTTCTCTTGCTCAAATGCTAGTCTTTCATTGTATATCTGTCTCCCACACATGTGTGCCAAATCAGGCCAGCATTCTAATATTATGCAACCAATTAACCATGTGAGTCCCTCTCTTGCAAGCTCAGAACAAATCGTTATTCACATCTTCTAAAATCTGTAGGTGTCTTATCTGTCTAGTAAAAAACAGGCTTTACACGACAGGAAAGGAAATAGACAAATTATATCATTTGATTTACTTTGCTTCAGTGGAGCAGCTTTTGTTTTCTGATGTTGTATGAACATTATCTACAAGAATATGTTTTCTGGTGAGATCCACCATGCTCTCAGAATTGGATTTGGATGCTGTTGAGAAATGAAAAGACAGTGAACACACATACTTATTCTGTCCAAATACTTCAAGCTCTTTTCTTTGCAGTCATAAAAACATATGAAGAATTCTCTCCCTCAATGAAACCTCCTTAAGATAACACTTCTTAATTAACATCTCAATGAGCACTGAGAGGGCATGGCCTGTATCTTTCTGGCTTTCCAAGCAGCTGCATTGTTTTTAATCAGAAGCAATTTTTCTCAGAAAGTCAAAACAATACTCTTGTTATGAATATGCAGCAATATGTTTAATCATCTATCTCCCTGTCCAACATTTCCTAATCCTATATAAAGATCTCTTTTATTCCTGGACTTTTCATTTTCCGTAAGTATCTTGAATTTATGCTTATCATGACTGATGAATCTCAACAGCAAAGGCCTAGGAAAGTGATTTTTTTTCTCTCTATCCAAAGAATATAACCATTTTAAGGTAGAGGTCACATAGCAATAGCTCTTTAAAATAACTCTTTAAAATATTTTTAAAAGAGAAAGATAAATCATTAAAACAAGACTGAAGTGTCACCTAAATGAACAGTGAAAAACAGATAATGGGGTTTTTTTAAGCTATCTCCAGATTAAATGAAAGACAGAAGAGTACTGTTTTGATGTCCTAGAGTCAGTCTCACCTCCATCCATGGACAAGTGATGGAGCAGCTCATCCTGGCGGTTGTGCCTAAGCATGTGGGAGACAAGAAGTTGCTCAGGAGTAGTCAGCACAGATTCACCAAAGGAAAATCATGCTTAACCAACCTGATAGCCTCCTATGATGGAATCACTGGCTAGGTAGATGAGGTGAGAGCAGTGGATGTTGTCATATATCTCAAATTCAGCAAGGCTTTTTTTTCTTTTCCTTTTTTTTTGACACTGTCTGTCTCAACATCCTCTTGGGTAAACTCTGTGTGGGTTAGATGAGTGAAGTTAGATCAGAAGTGTGGGTTATATGAGTGAATGGTTGGTGGATTGAGAACTGGCTGGCTGGCAGAGCTCAGAGGGTGGTGACTGGTGGCCAGTCTTGTTCAATTTCTTCATCATTGGCCAGGATGAAGGGACACAGTGTCTCCTCAGCAAATTTGCTGATGATACCAAACAGGGAGGAGGAGCTGATACACCAGAAGACTGTGCTGCCACCTGGACAGCCTGGACAACTGGGCAGAGAGAAACCTCATGAAGTTCAACAAAGGAAAGTGCAAGATGCTGCACTTAGGGCAGCATGCATCAGTACAGGCTGGGCACTGACCTTCTGGAAAGCAGCTCTGCAGAGAAGGACCTGGGCATCATGGTGAATGACAAGCAGTGTGCCCTCATGGGCAAGAAGGCCTATGGGATTCTGGGGTGCATTAAGAAGAGCATCTCTAGCAAGTCAAGAGAGGTGACACTCACCATCTACTCAGCACTGGTGAGGCAACATCTGGAGTACTGTGTCCAGTTTTGGGCTTCCCAGTGCAAGAGGGACACCAAACTATAGGACCAAATCCAGCACAAGACTACGAGAATTGATCAGGGGCCTGAAATATCTACCCCATGAGGCAGATTTTTTTTAACCAAATTCCAAAGAGGAATCTTTGGTTTCTTCAGTAAGTGGAAACCTTACATAGCACCAAGCATGAAGGCATGATGATATCCAATGGGATCCATCTTTGTCAAAGTGGGTAAAGAGTGCTGGGTTGGGAGCTAGCAGGGCTCATTGAGAGGGCTTTAAACTAGATTTGAGGGGGAGGGGGGTATCAAAGGGGCAGCAGATGAGATGGTAGCTGATGGTCCATTATGCCACTCACAGCAGCCTGATGCCATAATCTATGAATGGCACTCTGAGACTGAAGAGACTAAATGTCAAAATATGAGAACTTCTGGAGCTCCACATAGGACCTTTTGTCAGGTTGCCCCGACAAAAATGAGAGACATATTGGGAACCCAGCTCAAATGCCTCTACATAAGCGCACACAGCATAGGGAATAAATAAGAGGTATTGGACATACATTTCTGGTTGCAAGGCCATGATCTCATTGCAATTACTGAACCATGGTAGGACAGCTCTCATGACTGGGATGTGGCCATGGCTATTGGAAGGCTTTAAGCTTTTCAGAAAGGACAGGCCAGGAAGGCGAGGTGGTGGAGTTGCTCTTTATGTAAGAGAGCAACTGGAATGTATGGAGCTTATCATAGGGGAGGATGGAGTGCAAGTCAAGAGCCTGTGGATGAGTATTAAAGAGCAGGCCAACAGGACTGACACTGTTGTGGGAGTTCACTACAAGCCTCCTGACAAGGAAGAGGAAGTGGATGAGGCCCTCTACAGGCAGCTGCAAGAAGCCTCCTGATCACAGGCCCTGGTCCTCCACCTTGATATCTGCTGGAATAATCACACAGCCAGGAACAGTCCATCCTGCAAGGTTTGCAGATGATAACTTCTTGACACAGCTAGTTGATGAGCCAACAAGGGGAAGGGTACTGCTAGACTTGATACTAACAAACAGAGATGGTCTAGTGGGAAATGTGAGGGTTGGGGACAGTCTTGGATGCAGTGACCATGTGATACTGGAATTCACAATCCTGAGTAGAGGAAGCTGGGGAAGAAGTAGGATTGCAGCCTTGGACTTTGAGCAAGCTGACTTTGACGTCTTCAAGGAGCTCTTTGGAGGAATCCCATGGGTCAGGGTCCTAGAAGGAAAGGAGGTCCAGGAGACCTGGCTATTATTCAAGCACTACTTTCTCTAAGCTCAGTGTTGGTGCCTTCCCACAAGAAAGAAGTCGAGTACGTGGAGGCAGGAGACCTGTATGGATGGGCAAGGAGCTATTGGGCAAATTTAATGAGTAAAAGAGAGCATACAGCATGTGGAAGAAGGGCCAGGCCACCTGGGAAGAATATAAGTACACTGTCAGGGAATGCTGAGATGCAACAAGGAAGACCAAGGCCCATCTGGAATTAAAGTTAGCGAGGGATGTTAGAGACAACAGGAAGGGAGTTACTTCTGGCGGAGGTTATTTCTCAGCCACTCTCCATTATATTTGAGAGGTCATGGAGAGCAGGGGAGGTGCTGGAGGACTGGAAGAGAGACAATACCACTCTCAGTCTTCAAAAAGGGCAAGAGGGAGGACCCATGAAACTACAGGTGGGTCAGCCTCACCTCCATCCCTGGAAAGGTGATGGAGCAGCTCATCCTAGAGAGCATCTCTAGGCATGTCAAGGAGAAGGAGGTCATCAGGAGTAGTCAGCATGGATGCATCAATGGAAAGTCATGTTTGACCAACATGATAGCCTTCTATGATGGGATGACTGGCAGGGTGGATCAGGAGAGAGCCGTGGACTTTGTGTATCTTGACTTCAGCAAGGCTTCAACATCGTCTTCCATAATATCCTCATAGGAAAGCTCTGGAAGTGTGGACTCGACAGATGCACAGTGAAGACTGAGAATTGGTTGGATGATAGAGCGCAGAGTTCAGATGATTATAAATGGAGCTGAGTTCAATTGGAAGCCTGTGGCCACTGGTGTCCCCCAGGGGTCAGTACTGGGTCCAGTACTATTCAATTTGCTTATCAATTACTCGGATCAAGGCACAGAGTGCACTCAACAAGTTTGCTGATGATACCAAGCTGGGTGGAGTGGATGACATTCTAGAGGGGTGTGCTGCCATCCAGAGGGACCTTGACAGGCTGGAGATTTGGGTAGAGAGTAATCTTATGGGGCTCAACAAGGACAAGTACAGGGTCCTGCACTAGGGGAGAAATAAACCTAGGCGTCCGTACAGATTAGGGGTTGACCTGTTGTACAGCAGCTCTGAAGAGAGAGACATGGGAGTCCTGGTTGACAAAGCAGTAGTGTGCCCTTGTGGCCAAGAAAGCCAATGGGCTCCTGGCTGCATCAGGAGTGTTGCCAGCAGGTCGAGGGAGAAGATCTTGCCCCTCTGGTCAGCTCTGGTGAGGCCACACCTGCTGTATTGTTTGCAGTTCTGGGCTCTCCAGTACAAGAGGGATGTGGAGCTTCTAGAGAGGGTCCAGTGGAGAGCAACAAAGATGATTATTGGAGGGACTGGGACATCTATCATACGAGGAAAGACTGAGTTGCGTCTGCTTTCCCTGGAAAAGAGAGAGTTGAGAGGGTATCTGACTAATATGTCACCTGAAGGGTGAATATAGGGAGGAAAAGACCAAGCCTCAGTGACAGACCACCACTGGCCTCAGTGATAGGACAAGGGGCAATGGATGCAAATTGAAAAACAGGAATTTTAATCTCCATATGGGGAAGAACTTCTTTACAGTGAGAGTAACAGAGCAGTGGAACAGGCTGCTCAGGTAAATTGTGGAGTCTCTGGAGTTCTTCAAAACCCGCCCGAGTGCCACCCTGCGCCACATGCTCTAGGTGACCCTGCTGGAGCAGGGAGGTTGGACAACCTGATCTCTAGCGGTCCCTTCCAAACTTAAGCATTCTGTGATTCTGTGACCTGCTCAGTGTAGATAAGAGGAAATTGGTACAAACTATAGCACCAAAAGTTCCACAGGAACTTAAGGAAAAATTTCTTAACAGTGAGACACTGGAACAGGATGCCATGAAAGATTGTGGAATCTCCTTCTCTGGAGATAAAGCAAATCAAAACTCACTTGGATGCAATCCTGTGTAACCCTGTGTGTGCAGGGGGATTGGACTAGATGACCTCCAAATATCCCTTCAAACCTTAATGTTTCTGCTTTTATGATATAAGCAAATACATATTAATTTTCTGAATGATCACCACAGAGAACATAAGGCCCCTATTCTCAGCCAAGTGACTTTACCTTTGCAGAAGTAGAATTAGCCTCTCTGCTGCTAACTCGCTATGCTGACTTATAAATTACAAAGGAAGTAGGATGCTTATGGTGGGTGGGCATTTGTAGCAGAACATATTACAACCTAGAGCTGAAATTTAACCCTTTTGAAATAAACCAATTTCACTGAGAACAGAACAGATCTGCATTCCTTCTGATAATTCAGTGTAATGATAGTCCTTGATTTTCCTAAATGTACGCAAAAAGCATGTGCCCTGTTAATGATCTGCTCTTGTGTCAGAGAAGCCCACTGAGTCAGCATAGATATACATAGTAGCACATGCAGAGTACAGTGACCAGAGAATTCTGAGAACTTCTAAAATCAATAAAAGGTTTTTTTAAAAGTTCAAATTCCTATACTTTCCCATTATTTTTTCCTGGATAGGAACCTGGATAGGTTCAGCATCTCACTGAGAAAAAAATATCTGAAAATAAAGACATTAGAATTACAAATTAACCAAATATTATTAGTAAAAGTTGAATTGATATTTTATGTTAAATTCAATGTCCTTTTCCATTCAGTTTGGCTCATACTATTTTCATTCAGTTTGCAACTGTCCTGACCAAATCAGGGTAAATGACAGAAACCAGGTAACGATTTATAAGGTTGGGTTACTAATCCCATAGGAGTCTTTTTTCAGCTGCCGTGCTGAGAAATTACCTCTCAATAGACCCACATCAGAAATACTGAAAATGTGACAGAAAACACCAAGTAAGAGGGCAGAAAAGAACATTTGAAAGGAACGTGTCATGCTAGGATTTCTGGAACTTTAATAGCTTTCTACTTCAATTTTGACCATGGTGAACTCAAGCTAGGAGAAAAAATATATCTTTTTAATGAGTTTTACAACATGCAAGTTGCCTTATAACATATTACATAATGATGTAAGTGCTATAAAGTAGGTTGTGTGCTGCTCTGTAAAATGTATTAGATCATCAATATTTCTGGTTTCGTACTGAGGAATTAGAAATAATAACGAAGATTAGGGTTACAAGAATTAAAAAAAATCCTTTGAATTGAACCATTCTGCCATCCCCAAGGATGTACTATGAAATTTGTAGTCTGAGAAAATAGGTACGTTTATAGGTTCCCCTTAGGTGAAAGAAGTCATGTTAACATCATAAGTTTTATACAAACTTTCCATGTGCTGTAGTACCCTCTCTGCTTACTCTCATCTTTATTTCACACCCTGATTGTATAGCCTGTTTGGAAAAAGATTTATTAAGATCCATCAGCTGTTACAATGGCAGCTTTTGTCAATAAGAATAGATTTCTATGTTATTTCTAATGTTATTTTTTTCTACCTTTTTGTTTTTTTTTGGATGGAACTGTACAAAAATGAGACTAAGTAATTCTGAAATGATCAGAAGGCCAAATCAGTTGACTAAAGCTCTAATGGTTGTCTTCATACAAGACTCAGACTATACTGACCGTTAGCTACCACTGTATATGCACACAGAAATGTTGCTTGTATCTATGGGAAAAAAGTATAGGCCAACATCTGGAGTCTTGACAGGACTATACATACTTTTATAATAAGAAGACAAGCTTTGCCACAAAGATATAGGGAAGATGCAAAGAACCTGCAGCATCTGTAAAAATCCAGTCATTTAAAACTATTACATTAAAGAAGACCTAAGAGGTATAGAGAAGAAATAAACATTAAGTAAAGAATCAGAGAATAGATCTCTGCTTTCAGCAGGGAGTGAAGTCTCCAGGCTGGTATTAAACTCAAAAAGATAAGACTGAAATGGTAATAGTATTTTTGCCTAAACCAAGTGCTACATACTCTACTATTTTAAATATCTCAAAAAGCAAGTGTGATAAAAGTATTATTTACAGTTCATCAAAATAAATGGAAAACTATCTGGATCATTAGATATCTTCAGTGATTCTCCAAAAAGAATTATTCTCACCTATCTCACTGTTCATCAAAGCTCAACAAAGGTATAGATAGGCTTTCACATCTAGGTTCAGGCACTGAGGAACTTCATGCTACCTCATTAATGTTTTATTAGACTAGCTTATTTTGTTTTCTAATGAAAATTAAAATAACCTAACAAACTAATATTTTAACTTGCTACCAAGGAAACAACTGATAACAATCATAGGTCAAGATCAATGCATTATTAAATTTTTCTGATCTTTTCTCACCTCATAGTTGCAACCACGTACATGGATTTTCTCTTGACTACATTCAATACCCTTATATTGTATGTGGAATAGCACTGAAATCTTGTCAAATAAGCTCCTATAGGCTTAGATTGAGTAATATTAAAACAGTTCAAATTATTCCCTGTCATTTTTCAAAGCATTTCAGGAATGCCACAATATTTCCAGATATCTCAGGATTTTATTTTTTTTTTAGTTATACTCTGCTAAATGTTAAGTACTATGAAGAAACAAACATTCTTTACGGTGATTTTATTTACTTTTTTGGGCTTCACTGACCAGATTTCTGTTCAGTAGATTGGGAGCTTTAGTTACTGGTAGTATATCTACTACTTTACATACCTGCACATAGATAGACTCCTGTGAATATTTTCATTTCGAAATTTTAACCTAGAGATAAATCTCCCTAGAAGAGTTCCAGAAGAAACTCTGTGTAGCTAAAATACACACTCATGTTCTCAGTATGGAAACTACATAAAATGCAGTGCACCAATTAAAGACCATATAATTCAAATGTGATTAGTGACATGATCCTAATTAAAAATTGTTTAATTTTTTTGTTTTTTGTTTTTTTTTTAAGTGGGAAGACCATCTTGCTTGAAACACATTGCTTGAAAGTAGTTTTGGGACTAGGTACTAGAGTACTAAATCTTGGAAATAAAATGGTCACTTTTCTAGACATGATTTTGTCCATTGACATTTATGACATCATCTTTGCAAGACGCTTCTCATTTTATTAACTCTTGATGGTCCTGATTTCCTGTACAAAAGAAAGAAAAGCCAAAAAATACTAACAATAATTTCCCAATAGCTTTAAAAGATAAGCAATTAATAGTACATGCAAAAGGTGTTCTTTTTTTTTTTTTAAGAAAATTGCTTCTCTCTCTCTGAGGAATTACCAGGCTGTACAGCTTGAATGGTTTCCATTTCAATAGAAACAGAACTAGTCTTCTAGGAGACAGGATGGCTAGACTACTTAGGAGGGCATCCATAAAATACATATTTTGTGCTTTAAAAGGGCCATTTCACAAAGCTAAAATAATTAGACAACATAGCAAGTCAGAGAACTAAATAACAAAATAAATAAAATAATAATAAAACATAAATGAGAATTTGGAACTGTTTAAGAATGTTTTACTAGATTTTTCAAAAGTCACAAATCATAACTGACAGAAAAGGTTACATTGATTTAATAAACAATCATCTGGTTTACTGGAGAAGTGAAGGCAGCTATAAAGAAAAGAAATAAAAAATATAGAACCAAGATGAAAGTAAAAGGGAAAGAAAAGCAGAGAAAAATGAATATAAACTAGGAATTGTATAAAATTGATAGAGAAACAAAAGGATAAAAGGAAAAAAATCAATGACCAAGAGCTAAGGACAGGAAAGGATGAAATGAATCCTAATAAAGGAACAGAGACAGATGATAATGGGAGACATATGTTCTATATTGGAAGACGAAATGAAGAGATTTCATCATGATCATGAAATATTCTCCATTTCTGTAATAATGCAAGAAAACACTAAGAAGGCTCTAAACTTGGGCATTTTAAGATCAATAGGTCTTCCTAGAATTTAAAAGTATTAAGTTCTATATTCATTATTGTTGCCTTTTAGCAATTTTTGAAATACTGAGAGGTTTCCTTAAAGCTGGAATGCAGCCAATGAGGTAGCAAAATTTTTATTTCACAAAGGGAGGCGGGGAGAGGGGAATGATGTAAGTGAAGAACTGCTCTCATGATATTAAGTGATCATGGAATCGCTGATAGGATATTTGATGTATAAAAAGTCGAAGTGTTATAAACTGATAAATTCTCCGAGCCAATTAATGTGTCAGTATTGTTTACCAGTTTATAAGCAAGCAGCACTTGGCGGCCAGGGAGACTCCGCTCCACCAACGGAGCGCACTGTAGTACAGGAGGGTGCTTCCTTTATACACTGGCCCCTAGAAGTTGCCTCTCAGTTTCAGTTCTTTTCTCTGGTATGTTGCAATACTTCTGCACATGCTCTCTTCTTGTTGGTAGAGGCCCTCGAGGTCCCTGAGGCCTCCTGGTGGTCTTTGATAAAGGCCGCTGTTCTTTCTCCGGACTCTGCACGTGCTTCCTGCAGTTTTGGCCTTATGCTAATACTGTGTTCTTGTGGTATCTTGCACTCATAGCTTACAAAACTTGCGATAAGCCTATTCTCTTTCATTTTTTTCTGCGAATTACAACCTATTTATCACAAAAGGAAATTAAAATGACTACTCTTAGTGAATGTATGTGACTGTAAAATAGACTTTATCAAGCTAACTTAATATACTTTTACAAATGGCTAAAGATAATCAGGTTGATAAATAATACTAAAATTTCACTGAGACATTCTATTTCTTAATATACAAATCTTTGATTAGGAATGAAAGAGCTAAAAAATCAGAATGTTGTATATTAAATAAATTAAAAACAGGCTAAGCAGTAAGTCTCAAAAGGTATGTGTAAGCAGAAACTTGTAAGCAGAAATCAATTGGCTTTGCTTCTAAATATGGAGTGAGAAAACTAGTTTTACACTTAATTTGTATTTTCATCTAGAAGACTGTTTCAAATAAATAGTGACTGATAAAGTGTGCAGATGGTGCAAAGACTGCAAGTAAAGTAGATAAGACAATTCTCTGCTGCAAAAGTATCTGGATTGCTTGGCAAGCTGAGGTCATTACTAGCAAAAAATAAAGTGCATATTTGCAAGATGGGGTATTGAACTGTATGAAGTGATGATGAAAAGGACTTCTCAGGTGGAAGTATGGTCAACTGGAGAAAATTAGTTGAAGAGGAGATCCCAGTATGATGCTATAGCAACACAATAAGAAATTTGATAACTCTGATCTAACAGACAAAAGTAGAAGAAGATAACTGAAGATTAGACCATAGTAAATTCAGGGTCAAATGTTCTCTGTAGTGAAATTACATGCACCTAATGAAACAACTCACTAAGGACTCTAGTGAATTCTCTAACGTATGAGGTTGTAAAATTTTGTTGAGTGACTTCTAACTTTTTATTACTTAATTTTTATTATTTTTTTAACCCAGAAAGAGAGTAAAGCCAACAGAAAGAAAAGCCAAAAAGAGGTGATTCAGGGCAGATTTGTAAAGAGCAGAAAGAGAGTATCAGAGTGGACACTCCTGTTCGTAAGCCCATGGTTATTTACAGCAGGAGACAACTCACTGTTTTCCCCTCTAGTCATAGAACCCTGGAAAAAAATTGACTGTGAACAGTTTTTTCCAACAAATGTAGGATTTTTCCACTCTTTCTCCAACAATGACTCACCCTTAGGGAATGACAGTGGTCTACAGAAAGATAATGACTATAAATCTTTTAATGAGACACTGTCTAAAAATTTTAATCAAGGTCCAAATTAAGGTTTGCAAATAAGGAATAAAGTCTAAATCAACCACAAGTACATTATGTGTCATTAGAACTTATGGCCTATTTCCCT
This sequence comes from Nothura maculosa, assembly GCA_032353885.1. NCBI lineage: Eukaryota > Metazoa > Chordata > Aves > Tinamiformes > Tinamidae > Nothura > Nothura maculosa. The sequence continues at coordinate 510,475 of JAUBOD010000169.1, forward strand.
TATTAAAAGCAAGCGTCTGAAAGCATTTCAAAGACATATTTAAACCCCCTACTGTATTGCTGCTCTGAAATATGATGAGGGCTTTATTATGTTAGTTGGCATGTGTTAAGGGACATTACTGGGTTTCTCCATAGTATATAAAATTGAGGAAACAACTCAACAAAAGAATGTTTTACTTACCCCAGACATACAAAGTACTAAAAGTGAACAATTGAAAAAATATTTTCTTATTTAAACAAATTAAAATTGTGCTAAATCTACTATTTTAGCCTGCTATCTCAACATAGGGGGAGGATAAATTAATTATATTCTGATATCTGGAATCAATTTAAATAGAAAAATTCAGGAGGAAAGAAGAAAAACCATCCTGAAATGTTATTTGTGAATCTGATGTGGTATAAGCACTGAATCAACAGTGATTCTGTTGATCTAAAGATACTTTGCCTCCCTCTAATACAAATGAAAATTAATCCTCAGTTATAGGATCTAATTATTTAATACATTTTTATTTGTATTTATAACTCTCTGGGTGAAATGCAATCCCCTGCGCTCAAGTAAAGGCAGGGTAATTGGGGTCTATGCAATGGCTTGCAAGTGGATTCTTGAGGTGAAATTCATCCTTCACAGTCTGAGGCTCATGACAGCTCAGTTTTCTTCTGGTCGTAAGCCAGCTGCTGCCATTCATGCTTTTGCAATGTTTGGTTGGAAATGGCAGTTGCAACTCTCTATGCACGTAATTAAGCTTAGAGATGGTTTTAGTGCTCCAGAAACTGAATTATAGTTTCTCAGTTCCATTCCTGACTGAAAAAAAGATCTATCATCTACTGCAGAAGGGTGGTCACAAATAATAAAATTCAGAGGATACTCTTCTGGTTGGACGAACCGAGACAACATGGATATTGAAAAGGCTTAGAACATCCCACATTTACAGGAGACAGATATAATAGTAGAGAGACTCACACATTCACTCACAAATGGAAAGGAAACAACAGATCTAGAACATGTTTTCCAAAAGAATAAAATGTCAGAGTTATCTTTAATGTGGATTTCACTTGGCAGAAAACCAACACCAGAAAGACTGTGGCAACACAGACCAAGCTGCCACACATACATGCAGCAGTTCAGGTCTCCAGGAACATGGACTGTCTGAGCTTCTCAGTGTTACTGAGTTCAGTTAGTTACTCAGTAAACTTCGGTGAACTCAGACTGAGTTCGGTGTTACTGACCACAGTCTGGCCACCGCTATAAAAAACAACAAAAAATGTTTCTACAAATACATTAACAAGAAGAAGAGGGTCAAAGAGAATCTCTATGGTTAATTGGATGTGGAAAGGAATATTGCTACCGAGAATGAGGATAACGTTGAGCTATTTAATGCCTTCTGTGCATCAGTCTTTAATACCCAGATCGGATATCTTCAACACAGTGGCCCCTTGAGCTGGAAGTTGCTCACATAGGAGGAGCAGATAACACCCCCCTTCCCCCCGCCCCCCGTAATAATTCAGGAGGAAACAGTCAGTGACTTGCTACTCCACTTGGACATTCACAAGTCTATGTGGCCAGATGGGATCCACCCAAGAGAGAGATGGAGGAAGTGTTTGCCAAATCACTCTCCATTATCTGTCGGTGTGACAACCAGGGGATCAGTCCCAGCCAATGTATTTGTGAAAGGCAGGTCCTACTTGACCAGTCTGGCCTCCTTTTATGACCAGATGACCCACTTAGTGGGTGAAGGAAAAACCGTGAACACTACCTACTTAAACTTTAGAAAGGCTTTGACACAGACCCCCCTGAATTCTCTGGAGAAGCTGGCAGCTGCTGGCTTGGGCAGGTGTACAAGGAGAAAAATGGCTGGATGGCCTAACCTGGAGAGCGGTGGTGAATGGGGTTAAATTCAGCTGGCAACTGATCACAAGCTGTAATTCTCACACAGTGGAATGCAGTGGGGTCAGTGTTGGGGACAGTCCTCTTTGATATCTTTATCCATCACCATGATGAGGGGATTGAGTATGCCCACAGTAAGTTTGCAGATGATACCAAGCTAGGCGGAAGAGTTGATCTGCTTGAGGGTAGGAAGGCTCCACAGAGGGATATAGTCAGACTGAACAATGGGCTGAGGCCAAAAATATGAGGTTTGACAAGGTTGGCTACAGGCTTGGGCCAGAGTGGCTGGAGAGCTGTGTGGCAGAAAAGGATCTGGAAGTATCAAAAGCTGTCTAAACATGAGGCAGTAGTGCCCAGGTGGCCAAGAAGGCCAAAGGCATCCTGGAACAGTGTAGCCAGCAGGACAAGGGAAATAATTGTTCCCCTGTACTTGGCACTGGTGAATTGAATAAGTGACATATTAAATAAATGTTCAGTTTGGGGTCGTTCATTACAGGAAAGACCTGGCGACATTGGCACATGAGCAAAGAAGGGCAGCAGAACTGGTGAAGTATCTGGAGCATGGACCTTATGAGGAATGGTCGAGGAAGCTGAGATTATTTATTTAGTCTGGACAAGAGGATACTCAGGGGAGACCTATCACTCTCTACTGAAAGGAGGTTGTAGTGAGGCAGATGTCATTCTCTTCTCCAAAATAATTACTGAAGGAACAAGAGAAAATGATCTCAAGCTGTTCCAGAAGAGATTCAGATTAGCTGTTAGGAAAAAAATACACATGGAAAGAGTGGTGACGCATTGGAACAGAATGCTTCAGGCAAGTGGTGGAGTCACCATCCTTGGTAGTGTTCAGGAAATGTGTAGATGAGGCACTTAGGAACATGGTTTAGTAGGCATAGTGGTGATAGGTTTGCATTTGGACTTGATGATCTTGAAGGTTTTTTTCCAGCCTTAATGATTCTGTGATTTGTACTCAAGCCTCTAAGTCGGTATTTTATTGTGTGTATCAGTAAATCAGTATGTATTTTTTAGAAATTATTGTGAGAGTTTGTGTGGACCTCTGGATGTATGTTTGCAAACTGGCATTTACAAATATTAAAACTGGCAAAGAAAAGAACACTTCTGGAGATGGACAGAATGATTCCATTTCTTGATTTATTGTCCATCAGGGACTGGTTCACATTCTTATATAAAAAGATACTGTATGGGTATCACATCCTCTTACAAGCAAAATTTGGATCCAATTTGCTGTTAAGGAGGGTTTGGTAAAAGATTTGCAAAATGATCCTGTAATACCTATTCCCAAAGTTAGAGGAAGTTCTTCTTATGTTGCAAGACTGAGATTTCCAGGCGAAATGTTATTAGCCTCTGAATGTTTATTCATTGACTCAAAGTAAAAAAAAAAAAAAGTTCTATAATACTAAACATTATCTTACTTCAGTGCATCTTGAAGAGTGTTCTAAAGTGAGTGTTTGATAGTGATATACAGATTTTTATTCTATAAGAAACAAGAAACTTATAGCAGTCAATCAGCCTGAAAGATTCAATTAGGCAATTTATTTTAAAGACGACTTAAAACTAAACATGGATTCCCAAAACTTAAAAAAAAATATATATCCTTCTCCATTTTCTATTAGAAAGAGTGAAGGAATAATAACTGAATACTTTGAATGAAGACAGGCCTTTCTTAGGCCTTTCATAGATCTCTCTTACTGAAAGCCTTGCTGAGTTTTTAATTACTCCTTTAGAGATACCCTGAGTTGAACCATAAGATTCCAATATATTGAATTTAAATTCTGCTTGTGGACTCTGCTTCCTTTGATTCTGCATTTCTAGCAAGGGGAGCTCCTTACACCACATTACTCATAATATATGGAAGGGCTTCTGTGTTTGCTTCTTCACTGCATTAAGTTGTCCCCAAAGATGAAAAAAAAAATCCCCCTTGGAAGAAAAAACTCATTCTATTCTAACTGAAGATTTAAATTGAAATTATTGGAGAAGAGGAAAATATATGCCCAGTAAAATTAGAACAAGCATTTAAATGGAAGAGGGTATCTTTAATTTTTTTCCCTTGTCATAGCAGCAAATCCCATGATACAAAAACTAAGGATACGTTGGGGGGGGGGGGTTAAGAGCCCAACAGCAGAAAGCTAATGGGATTTTGTTTTTTTTCAGAGAGAGGTTAAAGTTATGGTCCTGTAAGTAGGCTGTCAAACTATCTTGGCTCACCATCTGCTACAGACTAATTTACAATAGAGAGATAGGTGAAGTGAGTGGTACTCGTCAAGAGCCATATAAATGTGTTACTTTCTCAATTAAAAATCACTTGAAATGAAGAATAAAATCCCAGGAATCTCAAGCCACAAGCCAGACAGTATTATGTTTAAATGATAATAGCATATCTATAATTGGAAACTAGAACTGCAGTATTTTTCCAAGAACAGAGTCCAAAAGGTTAGGTAAGCCATTTATCATTAACCTCCTGAGATTTCTTTGTTTTGGATAGTTAAGAAAGTAGAATAGAGTGGATGTGTAGTTTTCTTTTTTCTTTTTTTTTTTTTTGTAAAGTCCTAATTTCACCAAAAATCAGACCAAGAAATGGAAACAGCGAAGAAAAACTATTACTACCTTTTCTAATTCCTTTGCAAATGATATGCTAGCCAATGGCAAGCAGGGCAGTAGCATTATTTTTTGTCTGCAGGAAGCACAAAGACTACTCAAAAAATGGAAGCAGTACTATCTTTTACTGTCTAAGGCAACATGGAGTGCTTCTCACATCTCTCGTATAGAGGAGAGGCTTGTTTCATTTGGGTTAACTCCCATCATGAGAAGAATCTCTCAGTCTAAGGAAACTTGCAGTTCAAGAGTGTTTAGAAATACTGATATACTGGCTGCAGAACTATGGACTATTTACAGTACTCTTTATTATATATAAAAACCATAAAACATATATAACAACTACCACATAAAAATATAACATATATAACAGACAATATAATATAATGTAAAATTATATATATTAACTATCTTATAATGCTTTTAATTAAAAGGTGTAGGAGTTCTTTCTGGGTAATTTATAAGTTTAGACATAATGTGATATAATCTCTCCCTTTAAACTTATGGATAATTCATGATTTCTTCAGCATTTATTGTAAAATGAACTATTGTTTAGCATTTAATATATTTTAATAAAAATGCTGATTAGACTTGGGCAAATCATAGGAGATCTGACCTTGTCTTATGGAGATAAATGTCTTAAATCTAAAAGAACACTTTATTCCAAATGAGAAGAACTTATTTTTTTCTTATCCATTCATTATTCTCCAAATATTGAATTTCCACCATCTTCTTTGTCCAACAACCAAAAGTTCTCCCAAACATCCTCTGCTCTCTTTCTGCATAAAGAAATTTAGGATAGTAAATTCCGGGAAAGACAGACCTGGGTACTGACTTTCATTATGCTGATAGCCAACAGCTATTGATTATCTACTGGAAAGAAAACAAGACAGTAGCACTATTTTAGTAAGAGAAGGCCACAGAACAAGGCTGCACCACTATCTGAAGAAAGCAAGATGCAGTTACAGCGCTCTGCAGAGAGTAGTTCTGATGATGCAGCCTGCCTTGGAAGCAAGGTTTTATCATAGCATGCAGCTATCCCACGCTAAACATCCGAAACAAAGGTTCTATTCTCAATCATAATTTAAAGGACTATGGCATGAAGAAAGGGCTGTGATGTTTAACTTACAAGCTATCCAAATATTATAGACCCAAGAAAGATCCTTTTAACAATAACTTAAATAAATTTAAGAGATTTGACATTGAAATCTGATGAACATTAGTCTCAGGAGTCTGCTCTGACCTCGCCATGCTCAGGCCGCTCAGTAACCTGAGGGACCCAGGAGTCAAACAATGATAACCCTCTTCAGTTTAAAGAGCTGCTTCTCCCCATCTGTCTGAGTTCTGACTCTGCACAATAAATTTCCCAAAGAGCATAAAGAGCCATCTAGTGTATATCAAATCAATATCACTGTGGCTTGCAGCGATATCTGAGGCTACAGTTCACAAAAAAGAAATAGGCCAGGGCTGGATTTCTGTCCTTGGCAATCAATCAGATGCACTGGGTCATAGATTTTAGTGTAAATTAACACAGCAGAAACAATCATGCTCCCCAGATGATGATATAATACAGTATTTGCTTTTCTTTTTTTTCTCCCCATTTTGTTGCTCATGCTCAGCGGATAAGCTGTACGGAACAAGCGGAATAAAAAGCAATGGTTAGAAAGGTGATGGTAATCATAAAGCAGAACATTAATATTCTCCTGACCAATGAATAAAATGCACCTAAAATAAATATTAAAGGGAAGAAAATGAGGGACAATGTCATGAAGTCATTGATGTTTCAAATATGTGATTTCTGCTAAAGAATTTTAGAACGGATCACATAAATTATTTCAAGTGGTCATCATTTTCTCTCATTAGTGCATTTCAATCAAAAATTATAAATACTCCGTTATTGTCTTCATATGCCACTTTCCATAAGCTATCGGTAGCATGTTGTTTAAAACATTTCTCCACCCATGACTCAGGGTTTGCTAATATTTAATAGGTATTGCCAGCATTTTTCCCCACAGGAGTTTTACTTTTTTCTCTTTAATATGTCATTGTGATTGCAGAAAAGGTACTTAGTATTTTCTAACACTAACTTTTCTGCAAATCTCATCATTTGAAATATTCTCTGAATTACTATATGTAAAAAACTAGCAGAAATTATTATAATATCTAATTCATTTAATATAAGACATTATATTGTATTTTGCAATAGAACCTCAGGAATAAATATAAACATTTTCAGCATTAGTAGGACATTTTTGGTTATAAACATGCGATATATTATTTCATTTCATAAATTTTCTCAAAATATTTTACAGAGAGACAATGTAATACATATAAAGGCATTTGAATAGTACAATCATTTTATTTTTAAAATATCCAAAACTTTATACTACTGTTCAGATATTGTAACTCTGGGTGGAATTTATTTATTTGAGAAATAATTAGCTTGGATAAAAAATTTTTAGTTTAAATATAATAAAATTTTAATCTGTGTACAAAGACTATATAGTATAGATTACAAGTGTGAGAGTAATAACTACAGTGCAGGAGTCCATCCTGTTAAATACTCAGAATAATAAGATGTATCAAATAACAGTTATAAGTGGAATTCATTTAAATTCCACAGAACCACTGTTTTCTGCCAGGGGGATAAAGAAGTTTCCAATGTAACTACCTTCTGAGATGACTGAAGGCAAACTATACCTACTTTATTCAGAGAATAATAGAATCATAGAATGCGTAAGGTTGGAAGGGACCTCAGAGGTCATCTAGTCCAATCCCCCTGCAAACGCAGGGTCACCTACAGCACATGGCACAGGGCTGCATCCAAGCGGGTTTTAAAGATCTCCAAAGAAGGAGACTCCATAACCTCCCTGGGCAGCCTGTTCCAGTGCTCTGTCACCCTCACAGTGAGGAAATGCTTCTTTAAGTTCCTGTGGAACTTCCGATGCTTCAGTTTGAAGCCATTTCCTCTAGTCCTATCGCTGTCCCCCACTGAAAAGGGGCCAACCCCATCCTCCTCCCTCCCTCCCTTGAGGAATTTATACACAGTGATCAGGTCTCCCCTCAGCCTTCTCTTCTCCAGGCCGAACAGGCCCAGCTCCCTCAACCTTTGCTCATAGGGCAGATGATAGTATAGATATATATAGTATAGGCAGTATATATAGATATATACTATATCTATATAGTATATAGATATAGTACTGCCTATAGTATAGGCAGTATATATAGATATATATAGTATATATAGTATACTATATATAGTATATATAGTATAGGCAGATGATATATATAGATATAGATAGTATAGGGCAGATGATGTTCCAGGCCCCTGATCATCCTGGTGGCCCTGCGCTGGACTCTCTCCAGCAGCTCCACATCCCTCTTGTACTGG
>JAUBOD010000169.1:518462-537611 GCA_032353885.1 Nothura maculosa
ACTTTTCCCAGGAGGCATGAGAGAGGACCCTCTATAATCATGCCCTAGCCATACTTCCCCACCACCATAGGCCTGTTAATGCCCATTAACTTAGGTTTTACGGGATAAATTCCCAAGTCCATATGACACTCCCCTTCCCCCTTCTTGCTTAGTTTAAAGCTCTCCTAACGAGATTGGCCAGTCTTTTGGCAAATACACGCCTGCCCTTCTTGGTGAGGTGGTTCCTACCATGCTCCACTAGTTGGTGGTCATCAGAGTCCTGTGGTCATAGAATCCAAAACCTTTTTGCCAACACCAGCAACAAGGCTGACAAATTATTGACAAATCCTTTGTCACTGCAACACCCAGCTCAGTGAAGGTCCTAAGTATCTGCTACAAAACCAAGATCCAGGACAGGATTAATGCACCTGCACCACTATAATCAAGTACATATTTACTTTCCTGTGCAATGGGAATACTAGCTGGACTAGGACAACTCATTGATTCCAGGACTGCAGAGTATCCCTCCGTGGAAATTCTAAAGGAAACAAATTCCTTTCTCTCTGATTTTCTAAGTTTTCATTTTATTCAGCAGGTAATTCCTACAGGACTGAGGACTTTCCCTTTGACAAAGTATTTTTTTGACAAAGAATTGTCAAAATTTATAGTACTTGTAGAAGGCAACTGTATATATTTTAGAGGGAAAAAGAAAAACAGCAACAAAACTTTAAATCTATTATGGTTAAGTAGAAGTTATTGTTATTTATAATCAAATGTATTAATCTCTCTTTAAATTATTACATATTCAGAAATTTAGCTTAAAAGCACCTTAGTGCTTCACAGTAAATCTCAGAAGAAAGAAACTATAAAATATTTTAGCAAATTTAATTTGACCATTTGTTCATTTGTATTATGCTGCATCACTTGGACTGCAAGTTGGTTATGAACAGGTGCAGAATTAAGATCTCACACTGATACATCTGATACTACCCAACTCGATTGTTCTTGAGTTTGTTACTTGACATTCTTCTAACTCACTTTAAAGCAATGTTTTTGTTACCTCTATATCTTTCACTATATTTTGTCTATATAGAGCAGTTCTTCATTTTATGCTATCTACATAAAACAGCTCTGCATCTTTGGAGGGCAATAATGATAGTAATTCCCAAATAGGAAACAAATGCTGTTATCTATCAATACACCGCACTGTGAACCATATGAGAAAGCTGCATTACATCATTTATGGACTTTCCACGGTTGTAATGTCCTTTCAGTGAACCTGAACTGAGTGTTGAGCTTATAACAAAAACTGAAACCCAGGGACTTACTTGTGGTTTAGGGTATTTGCACAGCTTCAATATACGCACACTGGGAGCCATTGCAGTAGGCCAAAGATACATTTCAGCCACTTATAAGGTAATAATGTTAATAGGTAAAAAATATGCTTCCTAACATAAAAATATTTCATTCTTCAAACTTGGATTGCCTTCTTTTTTTAAATGAACATAATATATGCTTGCTGTATATCTTTGCACTTTCCAAATTATAGAAAGCATGCATGCATTATTATTATTCCTATTATTATATTATATTATTCTATGGCTGTGTAAATATATGATTTTGTGTGTATTTATTTGTATGCTTGTATATTAAAATAATGAAATAATCATTGAGCTAGAAGAAAGAAGGTAAAATGACAAATGAATCCAATATTCTATTGATCACGGTCCTCTCCTGGGATGTAGGAGAATCAAGTTGCAGTCCCTGCTGAGATGAATGTTAATTAAATATTGGAAGTAGAACACTTACAGTAGGACAAATTAGGAGGTTAACCAACCCTTGGATTAAGCTGCTCCTATGGGTGATTTATGTTCAAAGGCAATTGGGATTTGATTGTTGGTCAGTACTCGTTCCACTAAGCAGTACAGAGCACATCTCCACAGATGAAGGAAACAATGAACCTATTGGATAAGTTTTGATCTAAGACAGGGAGTAGTACATCTTACTTTTTAAACTTGTGAGATATTGAGTATGATACAGACATTACAACTCCATTCTGGCAGGATGGTGAGAGCCTTTTTATGAAATTCTGCAGCCTGGAAAGTCTCTCCAGGTGGAACAGGCACACAGGAAACACATATCTCCAAAGTTAAGGCAAAGAGAACACAAAGTAGTGAGGAGGAACAGAATCTAAATGTTGAGGCTCCTACAGTATTCATTTAAGTTCTCCCTTTGAATCTATCACAGCCTGTTATTTTTCCCCTTTAATTTTCAGTATACATATCTGGTTTTTGGTGCTATCTTCTCTGTTTTTCTTGACACAAGTGATCCATTTCTAATATATTAACAGAATATTTTTGCTGGGGTTCCCTATCTTACTATGATAATGTTGTATTGGAAGTTGTCTTGAGGCAGGGAAAATCTTAGATTTTAATTGGTCTAAGACTTTAAGATCATTAAGACCACTGCTTGCTCTGTGTAAGCTAAATGCCTATTGTGACGTGTCTCATCATCATGAGTCAAACCTTAAGCAGGCTATAGAATACGCCAGAAGGCGATTATTCTTTACACCACACTGATGATCAGCAGCTGCCAGGTGTCAAAGCACTTTTTTTTTCACACTTGGATTGCTTCTGCTCTTTATGCACCATGAGCAATTCATGATATGCAGGCCCTTCCTGCCCGTCTTCCAAATATAGCTGTAGAGAAAAAAAAAATCAAGGTTCTACTAGAACCTTGATAAATAACTAAAATGGAATCTATAAAAATAAAAGCAGCACTCTTTTTTTCTTTGAATTCTGTGTACTCTGTGAATTTCTGAGGAAATCCCCATACAAATAGATCATACATGTGAAGTACAAGCAAATCCTTATATTTCTACTAAACTATTTATATAGTCTATCATCTATAGTTTTCCTCTTAAGTTCATTTTGGAATTTGAAATTTAATCAAATATTTAACTTAGAAAATAATTTATCTAAATTTTACTTTTTTCCCTTTAATAAACAGAATTACTTTGTCTTACGTAATGAGAGAAACGTTGCCCAATTGATTAAAAATACTTTTAGGTAATACTTTTTTTCTTATTGAGAGAAAACCTGGTGCTATTTGATTTTAAATCTACTTTCCAGAATTTAGTGATAATCAGATAATTCAGACCACCTTTAGGAAGAAAAACCAAAGGTATGTTACTTGCAAGTCCCAGTCTTCCAGTAATGAAATTACGTTGGCCCTCAAGATAATGCCAAACTATTATGGCCTCCAAGATAATTTCACAAAAGCCATTGAAATTTAAGATTTTTTTTCTGCATACGCTATTTTTGTTTAGTGTCTGTAAGGTATAGCTTGTTACGTTCACATAACTGCAGTTCAGAAAGCTAACTAATAGAAATGATGCCACAGAAGGAAAATAAATAAAAATTAGTTCATAGTTTAAAATAATACAATGTTACAGTATTAAAAGAGCAACAAACGTACTCTCACAAAATGGCTGGTGCAAAACTAGAGTGGTTTATTACAAACTGCATGCAAAGTATGAAGCAATCAAGTGAAGTGCATATTTGGTGGTTGTTTTACTGAAAATTATAATCAACAAGAAGTAAAATTTTGGAAAGCAATGCTTTGCTTGTTTTTCTAAGTACCATTAAAAAGCTTAATGGTATACCATCAGAAAATCATTTCTAATTGTGTTAAGTAATATTTAGATCAATTCATAGTAATCTTATTATCTTTCATGTTTATGTCGGTATTAGATTACTTTCATGTTTGTTTAAGCTCTTTTGCTTTTCAGAATGCCTATTTCAAAGACAAATCGAGCATAGTTAAAATAATCAATATCCTTTGTGGTTTCGGCATATGCAAATCACAACAGTTGAAAGGAATCTAGTACTTTCTTATCCAAAATACTAAGCTTTTACCAAAGAAAGACAGAATTATAATATTATAGTTAATTATATCATTCATTATTGCTACCTGTATATTAATCTGTAGCTTACAGTCTATTAAAGAAAACTATGGTAAAAAGGACCTAGTATGGGAAGGAATAGTAGCTATACTGACTCACTGTTTGTGCAACATTGCTCAGAAAATATCCTTTATTCATCCAGGGGAAAGAGTGGGAGTAAGCAAGTCTTGTGGTGAGAAGATGAAATCTCATTTGGGAAAAGCTCCGTTTGGTCTCTTACTCTGCAGCTTATACCCTGTACAACCTTAAATTAGTTATTTTGTTGTTTCAGAGCTTTCAGCTGGAGACAGAAGTTGCTGAGGTTCTTTCTTTCTGCTCCCCTTTGCCTACAGCTAGACTTGGGGCAGGAATATATCCATATTTGATGATGTGCTGGTATAATGCCCAACCTCATAAGGTCCTCCTTTCAGCAGTGGCCACTCTCCCAGGTTGCAGAGTGAGTGATGATATAAACACAGTAGACCTTGTGTACGTGAGATCACTCATTTGCTTCATTACAGCTTCCACGGAAGACACAAACACAGTAGCATTGTGCTGACAGTTTCTCAGCATGGGATCACATTCTGAGATGTTTCATGGGAGAAGAAAATACCCATACTAATTGCTAGTTTATTATTCTTTGTTGTCTTCTCTTCCCTTTCTCCTCACATACTTTGTGCTTGACCATTAGGAGAGGAAAAAAAAAAGTATATTTTGCAAGGACCTTGTTGGGATACTCCATTACAATTGAAGACTCAGTGCATCTAATGGGATGGCAATGAACAAGAGGGCCCTTTGTGTTCCCAGTGAACTGAGTGAAGGGATAGGGCTGGCCAGAGTGTGCAGCAGTTCCGGTCAGTTTACCTGTCAGCACTCAGGATTTTCTGGCAGAAGCCAAGGTATGTGAGGAAAGGAGTTGGATGTATGTCGAAGATACTGAGGAACTTCACCCAGACTCAGGAATACAAAAACACTCTCAAGTTGTCGAATAGTATAGTACAGTGTGCAATTATTTTGCTGCTTTCCCTTCCCAAATGTAAGCAACGTACGCCCATTATATAAACATGCCTTATACATATTTTCACACCATTCTGAATTAAAGGATCTGTGCTAGAAACACAAATCAAGTGATCCACTTGATTTTAAAATTTTCTTCATTGCTTTCTGTGAGGAGCAGATGTTTTTCATAATCTTTTCCTTTATAATAGGTAGTAGGTTATACAGGCTTTCCTTCTGCATGCTTCTTTTAAAACTAGTGTATACTTTCAGTCACCTTTGTATAACTTAGTCATAACCATTTTTTTTTGAAGTAATAAAGCAAAGAACCTCCTTCACCATATCCATAGGACATATTTTCTAAAAAGCACACTATAAATCTTTGTATTACAATAATATATACAAAATATTGGTATAGAGGAAATTTGAAAGGTTGTATTCAGTGGTAATACTGGCTTAGCATTTAATAATCAGAATAATACATTCTATCTTTGCACATTCATCCTTTCATTTATAAATTCTGGGCAGTGATTTAGAACTCAGGACCCTTCTAAATCTAGAATTATGCATAAATATAATTTTCATTAGAATAATTTCACTATGTTTTGAAGAGAAATTAATTTTTTTGTATCCCATTTTCACAATTTTAATGAGACTTGCTGTAAATTGAATTATAAAGTTCAATATTAGCAGACATACACAACATTAAAAGCTACTCGTACAGTAGGAGTCATTAAACAAATCTTTACAATCTTCTGCTATCGACTGCTTTTTTTTCTGCATAGAGGGGGCTTCTGATTCTTTAGCTTCAACTTGACCAGATGAATGTGATGATAGTGCTGGTGACTAGGTAAGAACTGCACAAAAATACCACTTCCTTTTTAAAAATGATTGGCAATGAAGGAAGAAAAAGACCTCTATAAACAATTACTTAAAAAAAAAAACAGAGAACTAATAAGGTATTTAGTGGTTAGCATATAATTTAATAATCACCTTCCATTCCAAACAAGACTAATATAAGGTTCTATAATGAAAGACTAAAGAAATGCTTGATTATTTTGAAACACGAATGTTAAACTGACACAAGGAAATAATGTATTACATTTGAAAAAACTTGTGAGATTCACTGTTGGAGTACATTTTATTTCTGAACAAATACCTTTCTTCTCTATTGTCTGTCAAAGATGTGCAGTGAGTCTAGGATGATAACTTAGCAGGTTTAACTATACAACCTTTTGAATTCTCTTCCAAAGTGAATTATTCTATGAATTATTCTATGATCTTTACTCATTTTAACAAAGTATCTAAAGAGTTAATCTACAGTATTCTGAACTGTGCACTCTTGAAATGAATCTCTAAGTGGTCTTCAGCATTCCTGAGTTTAACTCATACTGAAGCATCTGCTTCAGGATAGCACGAGACAGGAATGTGCACTCGGAGAGTGTGCCTCAAGTATTCCAGTTGCAAATAGGCTTTCAACCTTCATCAAAACTGAAACTAGTTATAAATAAAAAGCATGCAAGTGCATACAATGAGGAAATTGGGTCTTTAATTGGGTTTAATTGGGAAGTTGGGTCTAAACTCTTGTGCTCTGCAGATTGGCCGCATTGGTCTACGTTACTTCCTAATGTAGACTCAGCTAAAGCTGGCAATATGAATTCAATTCTCTGCCCAATGAATGAAAGAATCCATAAAATACAGACAAAAGTTTTGTGAGAATATCATTTGAAGAAGACAGAAAATCTGTTCTAAAGAAGCATATTTGACAAAGAACAATTTGATTCACTTTTTCACTAATATTTTAGAATAATTAGCACTGTGTTTACACACAGAGTACTGTAAGCACCAAATACTTATCTAAAAAAAATGAGTTCATACAGGACTATAGAAATAGTTTAGGAAAAAAATCCTGCATATTTTTCAAAATATTATTTTTCTTTTCTAATGATTTTCTAATGATCACATGCATTCAAGCTTTATCTAAAAATGTCCATGCTTACTGTTGCCTTTTATAAATAAGCAGTAGTGTTGAACATCTTCCTATTTCACCTCTAAAGTTACTGGATCATGTCACAGTAAGAGCAATCAATACTGGTTAATAAGCTAGATCTGTATTATTAGTATTCTTTACAACCTTGACATACTTCATTTAATATACAGATTGCCTATGAAAACTTGGGCTTATGTCTTGTCTAGACAATGCCTTACATGGCCATTCAAATTAATAATGTGACAGAATTATCTTATGCTTAATGCAGCTGTGCTCTGTATTGACTCTGAAAATTAAATTTACTTCATGGTGCCTATTGACAGCTGAGTCTCAAGCATATTTAATGGTTTTGGATTGGAGTTTGGGCTGTAGCTTTTGCCTCCAAGCAAAATGTTGATAGCTAATAATTTTCATTAAAAGTGAGAGTGCTTATCTATAAACACTGCATTTCTCAATATATGAAGTCAGCTTATAAGAAGTTTAAGGTCACCTTTAGGTTGACCCAGAGCACCCAGAAAGAACTGTGAGAAAACAACCCATTTGCTGTCTTCCTGGTATTCTTTGGCTTATTAACAATGTATTTGCAAAGATTTATTAGTGAATCCCATTCAGTTTGAGAACAATAACTTTAATTCTAAGAAAGGAGAGACAATACCTCAAGCTGCATCTTAGCCTAATAAAAAAATCTCATAAATAATATATTAATTGACAACCTATCTGCAGCATAGACAATGCAAGTTTCTTTGACTGCTGAGCCAACCTATTATTTTGCTGGATAGAAGGAACTACCTCTTCAAAGAGAAATACAGTTTATTCACTATGTCCAGTAGTTCTCTGCATTATCTATAAAATTCCCCATGATGGTGTCAACCAGTATCAATTCTGATCACTTTGACCACATAAAATATTATACAAAATATGGATAATGGAAATTGTCCTCACCTCTAGTATGAAGCTGACTTCTACTGCTAAATATTGAAGCAAACAAACAGTTACACACCTAATTATTGAAAGGATAGAAGCCTCATACAAAAGGAACAGAACAACTAATATAATTGCATTTGTATAATCTGTATTAAAACTGAATAGAGTG
Organism: Nothura maculosa; assembly: GCA_032353885.1. NCBI lineage: Eukaryota > Metazoa > Chordata > Aves > Tinamiformes > Tinamidae > Nothura > Nothura maculosa. The sequence goes on from JAUBOD010000169.1 coordinate 526,464, forward strand.
AGCAAAGGTCCTTCCAAAGCTTTTATTTCGAGCTATTTCAAAGCTTTCTACAATTATGCTTTAGATGAAGTCTTCAGGGTTAGAAGGATGTTCATCTGCAGCTTGACCACCAGGTATGGACAATGATCTGCAAAATCTGATTTCATTGCAATTGCAATCATAAGGAATAAAAATTGTTGAAAGCAAGTTGAAAAAACTATTAGATATTTAGTCAAATTCTTCTACTTATTTGAATTTTGCTACTCAATATAGCCTAGTCAAGTATGTCAAATCAGCTAATACTGATGAAAAACAATAAATAATCTGTTTATGACATGGGAGGGATTTCAATCTTTTGAAGGAACCCAAAGTTGCTATATGTAGCAGAAATGCTGTGAAGCATGGCCTGGGATATGAGTTATTAGGCTTGAGGGGAGGATCATCTCCCTCGTCCTGCTGTCAACACTCCTCCTGATGCAGACCAGGATCCCATTGGCCTTCTTGGCCATGAGGGCACATTGCTGCCTCGTAGTTAGCTTGTTGTTGATCAGGACTCCCAAATCCTCTCTGCAGAGCTGCTTTCTAGCAAACCCTAATCTGTACTAATGCCTGGGATTATTCCTCCCCAGGTGCAGGCCTCTGCACTTGTCCTTATAATGATGATGATAGACTAGGAAATCTAAAATGATAACAGACTAGGAAGTTCCATAATATCCTGCCTATCAGATAGGCAGAATTACTCATGCATAATTATGTGAAGGACAGATAAGCATTTAATACTGCACTGTTTCTTTTAGTCTGAAATTTTAAAACATTTATTTGTAGTAACACATCCATTTTAGTGAGATATTATTGTAGTTGACCTAATGCATGTTTTTATCTCTTATCACCTGAGTCCTGAGGGAAGGAGGGAGGGAGAAAGAAGACAGCAGAAAAACAGCAAACTGGTGACTGCTGTTATCTTTGACATGCTGTGAATAGAGAGGATATTAGACTAATACCGGCAAAATCACAGATAAATGATTACCTTGTCTTGATTACTACTGCCCTTTAACAGTCCACTCTTTTTAGCCAAAGACATTAGTTCTAATTTATTTGACACAAATTTCAAGACCTTCTGCCAAGAGGAGAGCAAAAGCTTCATGAAAAAGTTCTTAGCATAAATTTGGGACATCACTTATAAAATGTGTTGATAAAGAGAAAGAAAGGTCTTGCTACTGAAACCAGAGAATCTCCTAGCATAAAGTAGTTCTGGTTTCTATATTTTTCCATGTATTTGTAATAAAGACTTAACTCACCTTTGATGTGAACTTTCCAGTGAAATCTGAGGCTTAGAAACCAACCATATCATAACAGCTTAATGATTAAGCACAGAAGAGCACTCTTCATACCTTCACATGATTTATTTCCTTAGAGAAACACCTGTAGGAACATGAAGTCTTTCACTTTTCTGTTCTTTTTCTGTGCTAATTGATTGTATGGAAGAGTCAACACTGTTTCAGCTGTTTGGAAATTTACTTGACTTGCTGTAGAAAAATGCATCATTTTATTATGAATCATACTAGTTACTGGCTATATAACAGCCTAGAATGTTGGTAAATAACATCACTATTATTTTGTCATGTATCTTTTAAAAGGCTTTTTTTAACATTTTGGATCTATTTTTGGTGCGTGATGTGTGCTATCATTTTCATACTTACACAAATTTAAACTAGAATCATTAGCTAGGCTTGAGTATTGTTTGTTTAATCATCACTTACTTGTACTTCTAAGGTATCTAAGAACAGAAGGCATTAACAGGCATATTTTATTTTTCTTGTTACCAGAGTTTCCTTGGTGAGGAGAAAAGCATGTGCAGTGGGATTTGTTATTCCAGCAATGCATATGGTTAGCAAAAGCTGCATTTTAGCTCCATTTTCCCTTAGCTGGTTTTATTTTCTTTAGTTTTTCCATCATTCTTAAACCACTGTGCATGTAATGATGCCATTGTTCAGCAAAAATATGCCACGTTTTCTCTTTTTTTTTATTGGCTTATTTGGGCCCTAATGGTAATGTGACTTGTCCTGACACTTGTTTAACAAGAGTACAATAGGAAGCAAGTGGCTTTGCAGTAATATTTATTTGGATTAAATACCAAGTAAGTAAAATTTTCCTGAAGTAAAATTTTGCCAAAATGTACATAATAAGGAATATAACCAAGCAGTCAGGCTTTTCAAAGATACATCTGTAATATCCATCAAGAATGATGGGCTGACGGATATCGAATGTGTTATTGTGGTTTGTTTATTTTAGTCTCATTGACACACACTTTTACATTTTTAAAGGTAAAGCACGGTAACAGTGGTAATTACTGTAAATGACCTTCATTAACCATTTTTCATTTCTCTAGGACCTTGAGATGTTGTCCATCAGTTAATTTCCCATAACATAAAAGATGATATGCTAAGAGATGTGTTCCTTTTCCAGAAGTTCCCAGAAAACATAGAATTTAGAGCTAAATACTTGCAGTATTTGCAGCAAAATATCTATAAAGTATTAAGTATTCTGATATTATTACACATTTTATTTTCTTGATTTCCAGTTTAAAAGTTTGACCACAGCTGACCATAGTACTAAAACCAAATGTGTAAAGCCAAAATGTAAGCAGAAAGATTTTCCTATGCACATTTGTTTTACATTGTTTGCTTTCTTCTGGAATGTAAGAGTAAATATAATATAATAACAATAACAGCTATTTTATGAATATATACACACAAATAATATAAATTATAAAAATATAAATATTATGAATTATTTTATAATATACAATTATAATATATTATGAAAATAAAGATGTTTAGATAGAGTTGAAGACCATGACACTATTTTTTGCTACACATGCCTGAAGCTTTTTTCTTCCATTTTTTTAAATAAGTATTTTCTTTTGTAAATTTCATGTATCATTATCTTACAAAAATAAGTCATTATAAATAACTCGTGTATACAAACTTACACACACACAAATATTTGCTGCCTTCTTGTATTTGTCTGCTATCTCTCTGCTCTCTTTGCTCTCTGACTACCCTTGCTAGGTCCAACTTTGATTAACTCCAAGAAGAGGTACAAGTATAATGAGAGATGATAGAAAACTGAGTAGAGTAGGATGTGTATTTAAGGAATTGCCTTTGATGTACTGAAAAATTTACCTGGGCATTGGAAAATTGTGAAGGATTGTCTAGATACATAGAAGAGACATTATAATTTATTTCTCTATTAATATTTTATCTAGGATATATTTTAATTTTGTCATAATCATTTTTGTGACAACATGTAGTATGTCCTTAGTGCTGGCCAAAAAAAAAAAAAAAACAATCTTGGAGTTAAATCTGATGATAATTTCTCATTGCCTCTTCAACAGTGTTGGAGCACCAGCCATGTGTCATGGATGACTCAAATCTCTCATGTTTTAAGGGTAACATTAGCTCATAATATTAGTATGAGCCATGAAAGCGATCTAAGAATTCATTAGTTCAGTCTGTTTTTAAGATGTTCTCAACATAGCTTCAAATAATTCTTGCAAACTTAGTGAGGCCCTGAATTTAACGTACAATCCATATACCTAAACTCATAGTCTCTCTTGGTGGGTAACGAAGGCGAGAAACTGGAAATTACCTACAAAAACGTTAATAAAAATGTGGAAAGAAATAATTTGTTGTGCATATGTTGTTGTATGTTCTTTTAAAATATTCTAATAATAACTAATTGGCTAGTTAAATTAATATGGGTATACAGAGCCAAAAAAACTGAAGTATGTGAAAATAAGTGCTTAACTACATCATGCATAAATGAAGAAAGAACAGCTTACTGCACACCATAAGCTATGCAAATGCTAACAGTAACAGAGATTGTGCATGAATGGTACATGAATAAAAGATCACAAAAAGTAAAATTGTATAGTCTACAGTGTTGTATTTGAATATTAGTTTAATTGAAAGTTAAATGTTAATTTAATGAGAAAATGATAAAGATGCACAAATCCTGATGACTAGGAACTTAAAGTGTAAGTTAAAGAATTTTGTGAAACTGTAGGATAAATTTGACTCAAGATCATACAGATAATCATAATTTCCTTTATATTCTGGAGATTTTGGATTTAGTACTTTATTTTTTATTTCACCATTTGAAAATTAAATTTAAATTTTTTTTTTACTTGCTACCCTAAACATATCATGATAAAATTATAATTTTTGAAGAGTTCAGCCACAATAGGTTTTGTATTGAAAAACCTGTGATAAAAAAATTTAATTCATAATTGCTATTGAATAGCAAACACAGATTTAATTATCTCCATTACTGACCTCTTTTAAGAAAGTACTTTATAATATAAATCCACACATCATTCCCAAAGACTAGGCTGACTGCATAAATTGTCTGACAGTTCTCTCAGCAGGTTCTTTATGCCATAGGAAAACGTCTGAAAGAATAAAATATTTCCAGTTTCCTTCAGGTCACCTAGCTATAATGAATACTCAGATTTGTCAGGCTTTCAGGCCCACAACAAAATATTATTACTAGAATAAAATAAGACAAAAATTGAAATATTGTATAATTCTGATTAAAAATTCAGTGGTGACAAGGTGTTTTTGATTGTTTGTGGCATCACACATCAATTACACAGAATTACTTCAGCAGTTCTGCTATTCAAACCCATCTGTTCCGCAGACATCCAAAGGAAGGATGACACTGTGAGAGAAAAGGTAAAATGTGGGATTCTTTCTTGCTTGACTGGAGAAAATAAAAGAAAATACAATAGCAACACTGACCTTGGTACAGGACGTTTTCTGGGGAATTGATGACTGCCATGGTCCATCAACTCTCCCAGCTAGTCAATAATTCCCAAGAAATGCCTGGTGTCTGCCTTGTTATTGCTTAATTCAATTATTTGTGGTTGTTGAATTTATTCTGTGAATATTTTATTGCTCAATCTGCTCTGTCTTAGTTCTGCTCCTCTTTAAGTCCATCACCCCGTTATAGACTGTCTCAGCTCAAGATCATCTCACATATACCAAAAAAGAAAAAATTTTTTTTCATGCCTGTTATTTTGTTAAGATACAATACCAAGAATGGGCTAATAAAAGGCATACTTTTCAGTCTATCTTAAGAAAATCACAGTGTTTGATTGCCAAATAGAATATGCTTTTACTGAGCATATATGTTGCCTGTTGACAATATCCTGATACTTAAAATGTCATCATTGCACTGACAGATTTTGAGGTATTTCAGAATGGTAAAGGTAGGAAATTATTGCTTTTCTTTAGTTTGCTTTCTTTTTCCTCCTGTGTTGTATCGTTGTTGGCTTTTGAGGACATAACATGACAAGTGCTTCACCATCAACCTTGTTCTTTCCTCCTTAATAGTGAACTTGGTGTTTATTCTTTCCTTTATTTCTGGCAACTTCTCTGTAGAGCTGATCTACATCTAAAGATCTAGATTTTAAAAGCATACAGAAAAGAAAAAAAAGTTAAGCCCTGCCACCCAGTTCACCACACAGCTACACAAATAGTATTCCAGCACAATGAAGGGGATTGTATTTAACTAGGAAGGAGTGGTGAGGACTCAGGTGGGAGTAATGCTTAGTTGGTTTGCCATGGACAGAAACACTCCTCTAATTATGTTCTTTAAGTTGCATTCTCTTCTACAATAAAGACCTTCACACTGCTTTGACTGAAGGAACCATTAAACAATTTAAATATAAACTATGTTTATATTACTGCAAACACAGAAGAAAGACAGCAAGGCAAGGACATTGGAGCAATTGAAAAACATAGGCATATGAACAGAAATTACTACACAGAATTTGATCATTCATATGACAATGGCACTGTGAGACTCCTCATTATCATCTTGGAAGCTTTATGGCAATCAGGGAAGCCTAATAATAACTCAAAGTTCTGCCATCTCCAAAAATGTCAAAAAAGTGGATTCAGGAAATTACAGGTCAGTCAGGTTCACCTCAACCCCTGAAAAGGTTATGGAGCAAATCCCATGGATACTCAATACAATTGCAAAACACTTTACAATCAAAACTTACTTAGAGATATTTAAAGTACTACCTTTTGAGGATGACCATAGAACAGTCACATACTCCTTCCAGAAGTTTATAAAAGACTGTCTTTTATTAAAAACAAAAAAAAAAAAAAAAACAAAAAAAAAAAAATAGAGAGAAATTACACCTAATCAGTTCCTCCATCTGATCCACAAGTATCCCTCCATTCCCCCTTAACTTGGGGCACTGGACTAGGGTAGCCTCTTAAGCCTTCATAAGGATGAGATTCCCCTGTACATTTGAGGTGAAGAAACACTATAGCAGTGTACTGCATTTAGTTGAGCTAATTGATAACTGCTGTTTACTAATTGGCAACCCCATCTCTTTAGCAATCGTGCCAGTTAATGGTGGATGTTTTTATCACCTAGATCTTGCGCTGGTGAATAAAAGGTCAGAGGTTTTTGCCCTTCTGAATTATTTTATTGTTTGTTTAAATGAGCTAGCAAAGCAGCAAGCTAGCACAATAAGCTAGTGGGAATTTTCCTTTCTTTTAAGACTACTTTTTTTATATATATACAAGAAAAAAAAAAAAGTGAATTGTTAGGAGGTAAGAATGCTTCGCACCAAAGCAGAATAGTAGAGATATCTGACCAAAGTTATTCAATTTCCTTGAGATCTTTTGAAATAACACTTGCATGATTTTTTTTCATATTCTTTTCTTGCTACCGACAACCTAAATGATGGTCTCTGCATTATTTTGCTCATTTGCCCTAATACTTTTCATAACTTTATGAGACTGTATTTCTCCTGTGATAGGTCCAAAGATTATTATCTAGTCAATTCTATTTGGTGCAACGAGACTTTATTCCACCAAGTTTTACTGAGATATATGATTGAGTTCATTTTCCCAAAAATCTCAGTTCTGCCTATTATATGTTCAGAATCTGCGTTCTGTTCATTTCTTTCTAGTTTGTCATTAATATCACAAAACTAGAGAAGGTATAAATTTCAGGTACAGTATTGGTACTCATAAGATTGATACTCTGGTCTCAACCCTATTATTAATTTGTGAATGACTTTTTGAAAGTCATTATTCTGCTGCCACGCTTAACAAAATAATAAAAATAAAAAATACATTTTGAAAGGATTGCTCATCCGATTTTGAACCATACATATTGCACAGGTCATTTTTCCATCTTTTGAAAAGTTTTGATGCTTACAGAGAGTATGCAGAAAGGAAACATATTTTAAGAGGCTATTTTCAGATTAGTTTTCTGACTTTGATTCTCAAATTATTTGAAAATTAATATAAAACACTTGTGTAAGTCAAGTTAGAGTTTTAGACAAAGACATACAAACATCTAGGCACAAATGGTTCCTAAAATACAACAGGTTCTAAATTCTCTAAATGCTGCACTTCTTTGATCACATAACCATAGTTAATTTTGTGTCAGGGTTTCCACTATAAACCTTCTTTTTTATAACTTGGCTATAAAATTTTACCCAAGGCATGAAGTACTGGGTTTCACCACAGCAGTTGAAATTTTATTTATGCATGTTTTCACACAGTTAAAAAAAAAAGTTACCTACTACATGGAAGTATAACTGATATTAAAAAATGTTTAAAGTAATTTTCACTTGAATATGTATAATATGCAAAAATATATTTACATAAACATATATATAGTTCCAAACAGCTTTTCTTTGTTCCTGAAAGAGTAATGGAGAAAGTTACTAGAGACTCTTCAGCTAGAAAACATGCTTTCATATCTTAAGTAATTATTGTATATGAACAGACATTTGATTTAAAGTTCATTCGAGGAAATATAAACCCAGCACATGGCTCTACAACCCATGCCACAAGCAGTCTCTTCACCCCCAACATGACACACTGCATTAAACACAGAAATGATTTGTTGCATTAGGGAGTTTAAAAGGAAAGGTAGACTCCTCACACTTCCTATGAGAAATGAACATTGACTTCCTCTGAAGAAATTGTAAATGAATTTGCTTAATTGGATGTTGGGCATTGGAACAATTAATAATAGATTGTGTCATAGTAAGGGCTTTGTTTATATTTAAAGCAATAAATTACAAGTATTAAGATTATATTTCTTCCAAGTTAAACTCATTTGTAATTGACATGTTACTTAGCCCAAGGCTTTTAAAATCTTTTAGTGTAATTAAATTAATAGAGAGTTATAGTTCACTGCATGATAAACAAACAGTGTGGACTTTAATATGACAGATATACAGAGAACAGACCATGTAAGTAGATCATTATTATTGGTTTTCTTTCCTTTCCTAAACTGATGGAAAAAAAATATTTACTTTTGTGAGTGGATATTATTCAGTAGAGTGATCTGAAAACTGCTTTGCTTTTATAGCACTCCACTATTGTTTAGTTCCTTCTACTTTCCAAATACTTTCGACTACATTTTCAAAGATGTCACTCCATAGGAGTCACTAAGACTTTGCATGCTTTTGAATTAAGTAAGAATCTCTTCCTAAATTTAACTGTCCTGTGTAAAGCTTTCCACATATAAAATGCAGTCTTTTGTACCATAGCATCTGGCTTTTTTTTTCCCCCAAGAACTTATGCCTTCAGCAACTCCTTTAAAATTTAGGTTGGCTACATGTAGCACAAATGTAGGACATGATTTTTTTTTGAATGTCACACATTCTCAAATGAAACTAGAATGCCATTTGCTCTCCTCCTCAAAGGTGCATTCCATTGCAGACGAAGTGTATTCCTAAATTCTCTACAAAGAGGGCTGCAATAGGTGTTCAAAAATGCCATGCATGTGTTAAAACAACCAACAACAGCAAAATCTTCTTTTGATCACATTTTTAAATGAAAACCCTTATAAAGATTACAATTTGTTTGTCAGGCAAGAATATCGTTAAGAGGGCTTGCTGGTCGAAACGTGCAAGATCTTTAAACCAAGAATATGATGAAGGCACACCTGTGCATGACTATTGAGACACCGAATGAGTTACAGTTTGGAGAAGTGTGCTGTCCAGCAGGATTTCAGCAAAGCAAGGTGGGATCATGATATCAGGAGTTGCAAGGATTCTCACATCATGCATAGGAAGCACTGCTATCTACCATTAAACTAGCTCTAGTTCACTATCTTATGAAACAGGCAGCTATCAAATGCCTTTCAAGGTCATGCCTCAGATACTTTACCTTTTCTTTTCTACAAAGGTTTACTTTTTAGATCTTTGATCAATGTCCTTCTCTCCCTCTCTAGGTCACACACATCTGTGTGGAAATGCCCCACACATTAGACTTTACTCCACCTAAAGTCTGTCTGTACTAATTCACTTGTGCCTGTTGAACTACATTCGATTTTTCTTTTGACCGTTCCTTCAATCTGTCAAGATCCTTTCAAATTGAAATTGTATCCATCAGAGTTATATTATCCTCTATCTCCACATCATTTACAAATTTAATAATCTTTGTATCATTAATGACAAGAGTGAATACCATCATATCCAGAACAGATACATGCAGAAACATACTCAATGCTTACTTTCATTTTGGCAGTAGTCTATTAATTAATACTCTCTACATAGGGTTTTCCAATAAGTTATACACTATTCTAAAGTAGACTTACTAAGACAATGTTTCCTTATAGGAAAGGGAGAAAGTACAAGAAATCTTGCTAAAATCAAGATTTATGGCATTTTCTTCTCTGCCTGTAACTGATATTAGTCATACAATAAAATTACTAGACATCTTTTTTATTTAAGTAACTCCTGCTGATTGCTGCTTATCTCCTTCCATTTTCTTTCAACTAAATAATTTAATTACTTATTCTTTTTTTTTTAGATTGAGCAGGCAATAACTCTACAGCACTTTTTTGATTTTCAAAAAGTAGATACCATGCTTACTTTCTGAGATTTTCCACACAAGAGCAGCTGATCTGAAAACTAAATTTAACAATCCTGTAACTAGAATTTCAATTTCCTTATATACCCCGGGGCCAGGCACTTCAGGCCCAACATATTTAAAATAGCTAAATACTTTGATATTTTCTAATCTGCTCCTTTAAAAGGAAACTGTTTCTGCAGACACTGTTTCCCTAGCATTTAATTTAACCCAACAGCTCTTCTAGGCATTTAAATAGCTTAGATAACTCTCACTGTTATCTTTCACTGATGCAAGTTTAAAAGAAGTCCATGACTAATTTGGTACCTCAGTATGCATCTAGTGTTTAATTTTGGTCTCACAAGTTGAAAACTGTAACATAAACAACTTCACCAAACTCATCCTGTGATAACTGTTATCTTTTAAGTATACTAGAATTAGAGTAGCAAGAAAAAAAAAAAAACCTCAGATATTGTTATGTGATAAGTATTGACATATCCTGACTTTCTAATTGTGAGTGGTAACTGTGCAAATCAGTGTCATAACTGAAATCAGTTTCTGAGCAAAATCCCTTGGAAGATAATTAAGAGTTCTGCCCTTTCATTTCTTGAGCATAATAACAGTTCATTGGGACTTTCTGAAATGTAGGTATACAGTTGCCTTCTTAAAAATGTCCAAAAGAACAGACTATGACTTCATTCCCAAAATAACATTTTCTGTAAACAGGTTCTGAGATCACCTGGAAACATGCAGAGCACAAACTCTATTTTTCAAAATGTCGCTCGTCATCAAAAATGTCTTTTCTTTACTATATGAGGCTAATCTAACAAAATGTTGGTGAAATTTATTTGAATTGGTGAATAAGCTAGGTGATCAGCACTACTAGTTCAGTTTGATTCTCATTAAATTGTTTATAAAATTTTGATACACACAGAGATGGAAAAATGTTTAATTTGCATTAAACCATGAAAATTTTCATACATTCATGAAAAGTCGTATGTAAAATCATAGAATCATAGAAACATAGAATCATAGAATGCGTAAGGTTGGAAGGGATCTTAGAGGTCATCTAGTCTACCCCCCCCTGCACACGCAGGGTCACCTACAGCACATGGCTCAGGACTGCATCCAGGCGGGTTTTAAAGATCTCCAAAGAAGGAGACTGCACAACCTCCCTGGGCAGCCTGTTCCACTGCTCTGTCACCCTCACAGTGAGGAAATGCCTCCTTAAGTTCCTGTGGAACTTTTGGTGCCTCAGCTTGCAGCCATT
>JAUBOD010000169.1:537711-569075 GCA_032353885.1 Nothura maculosa
CCCAGTCGTCCAGTCTGTCCAGGTCCCTCTGGATGGCAGCACAGCCCTCAGGGCTGTCAGCTACTCCTCCAAGTTTGGTATGGTCAGCAAACTTGCTGAGGGAGCACTCCATCCCTTCATCCAGGTCGTTAATGAATAAGTTGAACAAGATGGGACCGAGGACTGACCCCTGGGGGACACCACTAAGTACTGGTCTCCAACTAGACTCTGCCCCAATGTTACAATATTACATTAAGTCAGAACAGCCAAGTAATAATATATTCAGTCTTGTATTAACATGTTATTACTAATATTTTTAAAGCAAATATATTTTAAAAGTCAACAGAGAACAAAAAGATCATATTCTTAGTGCTGAATGCTTTGACTCTATCTTGCAACAATTTAGTTTCCTAAAGATTTTCAATTAATGTACTCTTTGGCTTAAATCCCTGCAAAGAACAATGGGGTTGATATTGTTTTGTTGACTGTATTTTATTTGTGGGTTCTCTCTCAAGCCTCAGCATTAGCTAGGGAAAGGAGTAGTACAAAAAATCTCTTCTAATGAATGGGTAACAGATGATTGTAAACCACAAGATTAGGCAATTTGCAGCCAATCACAGTTTGGATTTCTAAATTTTTTTGGAAATATGGTTGATTTTGCAATGCACAAATAAGTATGAAATCTAATATCAGATGTATTTTGAATTTTTGCAGAATTACTAGCTGTGGGGCTTATCAATAGCCAAAGCCTCATGACATGTAATGGTGGCTACAGACTTCTACAGATGCTTTCAAGTAGCAAAAATGATTTGTAAAAATATTAAAAAATAATTAAAATAAGGAAGAACTTATTTCAACAGAAAGGTTGCCTTAAGTACATCTGCTTCTGCTTGCAGATCTACTCAGCCTTTTGCTTGGTTTTATCTAATAACCCTTGACTGCTTTAACGCTTCTTCACATTGTAAAGTATTTCAGTCTATTCATGCTCACAGAAGACTTTATCCAAATAGAGTTCTAACAAGAGTCATCTTCTCTAGTCAAGACTTTCCCGAATCAAATAAAATAAAAACTTTATAGTCAGTCTTTCTGCTACTGCTTCAGAATATTTGTGGAAATGTAATTGAATGAAAAAAAAAACACTAGGAAAATATAACATTACATTTAGGTACTTTTTTTTCCAACTTAAAACTAGGTAGCTTCTACCATAAAATCTAATTTCTTTTGGAAGCTTGTATATTTCACTCTACTAGAACAAAGGGAAAGTCTTGATGAAAATATTTGGATCAATTGTCTCATGCTATGCCAGGAAGCAAAGACAAGCTAACCACTTGAAGATCCACACAGTTCATTATGCTTTATGCTTTCATACCTTGAAGAACTTACAGGAGCAGCAATCCATAAGAATGCCATATTTTACTAGTACATCTGTATATGAAAAAAAAGGGATTTATTTTGTTTTTATGCATTTAATTCAGGCAATATTGAAATTAAAAGTCACTTCAAAAATTATTTAGCAAAAGATTGAAAAAAAAGATTTTTTTTTTCCTATTTCCTCTGAAGCAGTATTTTTCATAAAACAGACGTCTCTGTTAATCACATAAGCCCTCTTCTGGTTCTTTGTATGGAAGCAAGCATACTTTAGCCCTCTCCTAACTTTAGTTTAATGAAGTGACTAAAACATTCAAATATCCTAAGGAATTTGGACACCTAATCTGCAGTTATTTTAAGTCAACCAATGTGTCCACAAGGGAGCTTTTGATTCACTATATGGAATCTTAGACATGATTCTTTCCATGTTGATTTCTTTTTCCTGAGAAACAGAAAGACTATTTTCTGGAGAATACAGAAAGATTTATAATGCACCATTTGAAATACTGTGGCACTACAAGTGTTGCTCTTTGCTATTATCAGTATTTGAAACCTACTAGCAGTTTCTCTACATCTATTTCTCCTGCTGCTATTTTCTTACCCTTTTATTTCCCTGGAATTCTAAAGAATACTCCAAAATGTCTGTATATGGACTTCAAAATCCATCAAAATAAGTACCATAATTTTCTTTACAACAGAGGTCACAGGAGTTTGGAAGTCCCTTATTTTTACAGATTCCTATTTTTATAGAGCTCAACTTCTTTTTTTCATCTTATGCTTTCTCTCATCACTCCCAAAACATCAGCAGTTATTTTTGCACCTCAACTCAAAGCATTATGGTCACCATTCTCTCTCAGGGACCAGTGTTACCATATTATTGATCATAAGTCTATGCATACCTGTGAATCTCATCAATATCATGAATTTGCTTCTGCAACACATATACCTCTTCTCTGTAACATTTGTAAAGTCTATGTGTACAAAATATCGTAAGGTATCTCTTTGTTGATGAATACTTAGCATTATAACCAAACAACACCAAAAGCTCTGTGTGTATTATAGCATTATTTATTATATTCTTGAGTAGCTGTTGAACAGTATTTGATACTAGGACAGTAATCAATATGAGAATTAGAATTTCAAAGTAAATTAAAATGACTATCACTATATTCTGAGTGATGCAAATGCCTTTGTCACTATTTCCTTGTGTGTTATAGGAGATAATGATTACCAGAATGGATTTGGCTTACGGACTCATATGCAAAGCAACTTCATATTCAATTCACACTCCATTGAGTAAAGCCATATTTTCTTTACCATAAGTGCAGCCATTTTCTAAACTAGGTACCCCCTGGAATTATAACGTCCAAACCTTTGAGTATGGTCTACAGCAGTAGTTTCAGGAAATGCATCATCCCTGCTATGTTCACCATTACAGGCATAATGTGAGTCTCTGCATCCTTGCCTGGATGTTGCCCTTCTGAGTGGCTACATGTGCATATGGAGGGAGATGATTCTTAACTGTTTTTGGCCTTTATTTCCTGCTTCCTTTTTCTTCCACTGTCTCCTCCTTTCCCTTTGATCTCCACAATACTGCACAGAATATATAAATATTATGTCATTATCTTAACATAATTTCCATTTGGAATTTTTTCACATTCTTATCTATGTAATTTATAATAAAATAACATTATAACTCCTGAATGTTTAAGTAAAAGAGATATCAATGCTCTACAGAGAAGCAGAAATAGTAATTCCTGATTCTAAATCCTAGTTCTAAATGTTTTTCATAGAATGAAGAGTAAAATTTCAATAGTCCTCTATTTGTTCAGAATGTCTTTTTACAGATTTTTACAACAAATTATTTTGTATAACAAAGAAAGATTTTTGCTACAGTTATGACTAGACTAACATCATTTTGAATAACTTTCAAAATGTCTGAAACATCAATATCACTCAGAATCACAGAATGGTTGAGATTGGAAAGGACCTCTAGAGATCATCTAGTCCAAAACTCCTGCACAAGCAGGCATATCTAGAACATGTTGCACAGGATCACATTCAGGCAGATTTTGAATATCTCCTTTTTGAATATCTCCTGATGATGAGTAGGATCTCCTTTTTTATTCAAAAAAGGAGAGTCTGGGTAGCCTATTCCAGGGCTCTATCATCCTCACAGTAAAGCAGTTCTCCATATGGAGATGAAACTTCCTGTGTTTCAACTTTTACCCATTGTAATCATGTTTACCCATTATCCCTTGTACCCTACAGGACGCTACTGAGAAGAGTTTGGCCCCATCCTCTTTACATTCTCCTCTCTGTATTTGTACATCTCCCTGAATAGTGGAAGCAATGTAAAAAAAGGGAAGCCCCCCAATGGCTTATCGATTATTTGTTTTGATCTCATTACTAGTGTCAAATAATTTGCTTTGTGAAATTTACCCATTTTTGTACAAGAGATCAGAATTTAGACATTTCTGGTCTACAGATTTGTCTTTGAGACATTCTTCCAACGATGAAATTAAAAAGGATAAAAAGATGCAAATAGAGATAAAAATAACAACTGCACTATCTGACAGAACATTTGATGAAGAAAATACTGTAAACAGACATTACTGTCTGGATTAGTTATATATTAAGCAGTCTATCATCAAGAGTGTTCATAATAAGAACTTATTTGGCAACCCAAGGGACATACTCCTTTCATTAATTAGATAACCTAACCTTTGCCAATTAATTCCACTTCCAGTTTAATTAAATAATTACAGGCAAGGAGAAACTATCCACAGTTTAGAAACTCTAAACTGTATTTTGATAGGGTTTTGTATGAAGGTTTTAGTTGTGTTTTATTTTATCATAGTTTCAAAATTCTAGGAGAAGAGGACCTTTTAGCAGGAGGTCAGGCTAGAGTACTCCCAAAATGTCTTCCAGCCTGAATTACACTACAATACTATAATCCTAAAATAGAATAGCTGTTGTTGTATTTTTCTGACTGCATTTCACAGACTCAGCATTCATGAAAATAACTGAGAAAAGAAAGACTATTGTCCGTAGATTTATTTCCCTATACAAATGTCCTTATCCATAATCAGAAATTTAGAGGCCGACACAAGATTTAATATATGAATTCTGTAGTTTAAAGGTATTTTTCATTAAAAGAAATGTCTGACAATTGTTTGTAGATTTAAATCACTTATTAGGATATCAAGATTTTTAGAGACTGTGCAACCTCCTAACTCCAAACTATGCAATATAATTCATTTTTAAATAAATATAACTGAATACATTCATACATAGACATCTACAAGGGACTACCCAATCCATCTGAATGTTGTAGCTAAGCAAGACATTTACCAAAAATAAAGTTAAAATTATAAATCCCCTTTTAGAAGTTGTTTCACTGTTTGCCTTTCATGTCTATCTATTATCAGTTATTTGTTTAAATATTTTTTTTTCTTTGAGAGTGGAATACCAACACTGTAATTTTGGTTAGAATGTTCCAAAGCAATGTAGTCTTTTTTAAAGCCCACAAAACTAGGTGTTTTTTTTTTTTTCCTATCTAAAAAGCTATTATTTCTCTTTTCTCTTCTGGTCCATCTCTGTGGTAGTGACTGGCCTGAAGTTAGAATTTAACTAACAGAGCTTATGGTGTTAACAACAGGAAATCATGGCACTAATCTGCAGATTGCCTGCCTTCACATACAGAGCTATTCATGAAATTATTGCTACATTTCAGAACTTCCATTGTTTTATATGAGAGCTTGGAGGCCAGTTTAATTAAAGTGATCTGAATAGAAGTACAGTATGCCAGATGTACATTATAAATATAGAGCAGGTTATGTAATAGTAAACCATCAGGAAATATATGTGAATGTTTTGAGATAACTCATTGTTAACTAAATATAAAAACTAACTTATTCCACTGTTTTAAACTTGGTACTTTTTTAAGAAACTAGCACAAATGAACTTTGTATTTTTACCTTTTTCTTTTTTACTACCACCTTCCCATGGGGAAAGTCTGCTTCAAATTAGTTCACTGTGCTGAACAGGTAAAATTCAGCATGAATAAGGACTGCAACATTCAGACTACATCAACAAAGGCATTAAGATACATCTTACTGATAGGTGATGATATCTGCAACAGATACCTTAAAAACATAACTCAACAGTCATCTAATTTACATAAAGACAGAAAAAATATTTTGACGTTTAGAATACAGTGAACTGAGGCAGTAAACAGAGGCAGCAGTTTGCCCAGCAATGTCTGAGTTAACATGCTTTCTCGATTGCCCCTGGATGGATCTGTCTGCACTAGACAGTTGCCTATACAAGAGCCAGGCCTAGACCACAGCTCCTAGCATGCAGCTAACAGAGGTAGTGAATAGATGCAGCAGTTTGTGCAGCAGTTTGCATGGAAGAGTGCTAGAGAATATCTCTTTTTGAAGATATGTTCAACATGATACATTGTAGAGTCTAGATGCTGGAGCTGCTATGTCAGTTTTGTCAGAATCCTCAACATAGACTGACCTCTAACAGCAGATGTTGCTCTATAGGACTTAGGCTACAGGCAGTGCCTGAGGCCTGTCTGCATGGCCTTGTCTGACAGCTTTCCTATTTAAAGTACTCTTTGATTGAAAAGATCTATCACCAGGCAAAAGAATTATGAGAGAAAGTCAGCAGACCGCATAGCGTCTTGGAACTTGAGCAGGAAACAAACAAGTATTCTTGGAGACTATGCAGCTGTAGGAGTCCTGCTGCAGTGCAGTCTCTGGAGCTCCGTGGAGCTCTGTGGAGCTTTGAGAGAGCTCTGTGCAGTATCAAACAGCTCATGATGACACTACAGATGAAGGCTGGTAACTTGTTTTTTTTGTAGGAGAAGGAAGGCCCTTACTCCCCCTGAAGACCTTTTGATGAGGAATAGGTTTAGTGCCCTCCAGGCGGAGGAAGAACTGAGCATAGCCTCAAGGGAAAAAACTAGGCCCTACAGATCTTGTAACATGTAGTAACATCTGAAAAAAAGTGGCATGAGATTGTTGTTGGTGACTCCCTGCTGCAAGAGATGCATGCATAGATCTGCCAACCTGACAACTTCTTCAGAGAGTTTTGTTGCCTGCCAGGCACTCAAGTAAATGTTGTCATGAACAGAGTGTCAAGGCCTGACCAGGCTTCACACTATTACCTACTACTGCTCTTCTGTGTGGCGCTAATGACACTGAGGGGAAACATAGATCATCATACAGGATATCAAAGCTCTTAGTATGATGGTCAAGGGTCTAGGAGCCCAGGTTGTTTTCTCCTTGGTCATGACAATGAGGGGGAAGGATATGAGAATAGATATTTCAGGTTAACAACTGGCTGTGCTGCTGGTGTTGGCAACAGAGTTTCAGTTCCAATGACCATGGGAACCTGTTTCAGGACCCACAAGCAATGGAGAGTGTTGACAGCCGCCTCAGTAAGTGGTGTGTGCATGTCTTTGCCAACAGATTTGCCAGCCTGCTTAGAATAGTTTTAAACTAGGCAAAATGGAGAGAATTAAAATGACAGTATTTGTGCAGCATAATTCAAGTTGAGATGCCTCTGGCAGGTAGGAAAGAGCATATGAAATGCAATTTTAGAGGTTCCTATTACATCTCTGCTGAGAAACCTGCAGGCTCCATTATCTATTGAAATGCCTGTTCAAGCAGCATGGAGAATAACCATGAAAGAATTGGAGATCTATGTGTGGTCATAGGGCCATATTCTCATTGCAGTTACAGAGACATGGTGGGATAGCTTGCATGATTGGAATGCTGCCATGGGTGTCTACATGGTTTTTAGGAACGATAGAACAGGAAGGTGAGGTGAAGCAGTTGATCGTTAGGTGAGAAAGCAACTGGAAACTGTTGAGCTCTGCCTAAGAGTAAATGAAGAGCAAGTAGGTACACTTGGGAAGCAATCTTCATTTGGGTGAAGATTGAAGGGCAAGCTAACATGAGAGAGATTGTCATGGGTGTTTACTACAGGCTACCTGACTGGGAAGAGAAGTTAATGAGGTATTCTGGAGAGACAGAAGTAACCACATGAGACCCTGGCCTTTATGGAGGACTTCAACTACCCTAATATCTGCTGGGAATATAGCACAGCTAGACCCAGACCATTCTGGAGGTTCCTGCAGAGCATTAATGATAACTTTTTGACAAAGGTGGAGGAGGAGTCAATGAAGCGAGATGTGCTACTGGACCTCATACTAACAAGAAAAGAATGACTGGTTGGAGATGTGAAGGCTGGAAGTAATCTTGGCAGCAGTGATCATTGGACAATGGGGTTCAGGATCCAGCAAGGAGGAAGCAGGAAGATAAGTAGGATTGCAAATCTGGACTTCCAGAGGGCAAACTTTGGCTTCTTCAAGGACCTACTTGAAAGAATTCCATAGACTAAGGATCTAGAAGAATGAGAGTCCAAGAGAGTTGCTTAGCATTCAAGCATCGCTACCTCCAAGCTCAAGAGTAGTGTATCCCTATGAGTAAAAGCTTCAGTAGAGGGGGCAGGGATGAGCAAGGAGTTTTGGTAAAACTCAAACAGAAGAAGGAAGTATACAGAATGTGGAAAAAGGGACAGACCACTTTAGAGGAGTATAGGAATGTTTTCAGGGTATACAGAGATGTGACAAGGAAGGCTAAGGTGCATGTGTTTTAGATTGACACTATCTCATTTATAACTAAAGGCAAATGAGAGATGAGTTACCAACAGCTTTGCCAAAACAAACCATTGCTCAGACAATGTGTGAAGACGGCAGCTGACTTGCTACGTCTAGATTCATTGTGTCTTAAATACTCTGCTATTTCCAATTAATGCATAATTTCACTCTGACTGGGCAGATAGCCAGAAGAAGCTGCAAAAGTATAGATATTTGCAAAAGATATTGCAAAAGTATATCACCGTTTAGATCCTGGAGATAGTCCGCAAGAGTGAACTGGATGCTTCTAGATGTGATGACAGCAAAAAAGGCTTGAATTGAAAACCTCAGAAGTTCAACATCTGATATAATCTTGCTAAATATCTTGAAAGACAGCCACAGGATCTCTGCAGCCAATTCTGTAGTACTTCTAAAGCTCACTAATGAAAATGTGCATTTGTGTCACTTGAACTATTAAAATAAATTCACTTGAGGTGAGCTTTTACTTTTAGTGTCATCATAAAGAAGCACTGCAGTCTAGTGAATAAGATTCTGAAGTTAAAATAAAGACACATATTCTCTTTATCACTATCAGCCAAACAGCAACCTTGGGCAAGTCACAGTGCTATATGGTAATTGGATATTGAGTGTTGCAGAGTCCAGCTCTAAATCTTCCTGCCAATTAGCACTAAAGTTTCGTTAACCTACCTCAGGCACCTACCAAAAGGGTCTTCAGATATCAAAAAAAATCAGATAATTCCCCAAAAAAATTGTTTAGAAAGTGGAAGGCAAAGAGCTAAGCCTTCTCTGTTCAAGTAGCAAAAAAAAGAAGAATCCCAGAACCACCAAAATAGTATTTTAGAATCACTCAAGAGAGCTGACAGATACCATTTTAAACCATGTTCGCTCTCAGTTTTAGAGTACCAACTTGACCTTCTTTTCTAGGGGAATATTCTAAGCATGAGTCACTCCATCAGTTTTCTCTATTTGGGAAAGTGTTATGTCATTGATGGAGCCCAACAGGAAGGCTAATGACTTCACAACCTTTACAACAAAATTTGATCACACAACTGCAGTGAGATGAACTGATCCTGGTTTAACAGGTATTTGTTGGAGCAGTTCCCACTGAAGAGATGTAGCAAGAGGCACAAAATATTAGCTACCATATTTA
This sequence comes from Nothura maculosa, assembly GCA_032353885.1. Taxonomy (NCBI): domain Eukaryota; kingdom Metazoa; phylum Chordata; class Aves; order Tinamiformes; family Tinamidae; genus Nothura; species Nothura maculosa. Next base: position 546,885 of record JAUBOD010000169.1, read on the forward strand.
TGTGACAATGCAGAGTCAAGTCTTTGCAGCAACCATCTAAAGTTAGCAACAGCATAGAGATCTTTAGTAGTTTGTCATCTTTCATATAGGCTATTATCTGACAGAATATTTCTCTAATCCAGATCAGATCAGGCAGTACATCCTGAGAATTCTGGGTTAAATTCTGCAGAGCTCTTGTTTCTTAGTTCAGGCTTAGTCCAGATCCAGACATAGCTAATGTTAGAGATTAAAATCTTAATAGTTCATCTAAGATTAGCAAGCATATGTGCAGTGACTGGTGGAATTTAATATTGCTAAGTAGCACATAGGAACATCAAACGGTAGAGAGAGCAGCCCAAATACATTGGGAATTGGAGCTTGCAACTCTGTTTTTAATTTTTGCTACTCATAAAATGACCCAATATTTGTTATCCTCTTCTTTGAACCCTATGTAAAATGCTCTGTAAAATATAAGCATAAATAATAATAAAGCCAATTGCAACTTAAAATAATGAAAAATAAACAAGCCAAATCATACATCTAACTTAGCAGGTAGAAGACAGAGATACATAGCTGAGAGTATTATGGCACTGCTCCTGTTAGAGTACTACTGTATCTTGTATCTACATTGTAATTATATTATTTGGGGGTCAATATGCAACAAGTTTTTAAGGAATTTATGCTTACAAGTTTGTTATTACCTGAAACAAAAATCCATGACCCAATCATCATATAAATGTACATTCCCAAATCTCACCTCTGCACCCCTGCACCTGTTCCTCAAGTGGAGACAGCCTGTTAGAGGTACCTCAAGTAGGGGGAAGAGTGACTAGGGCTAGGTGTTTATATCTAAAATACACTTGATCAAAGTTCCTAACTAAAATCTGTGTGCTCACAGTCTTATCACACATGCCATCATTGAAGATTGCCAGTCTCTCTCTCCCCTGCCTCTCATAGTCAGGCTTTTTGAATGTTAATTTCTCAAATTCACCCATTATCTGGAAGGTAGTGTTTAATCTCAGTGTGTGCAAGGGTGAACTGAGTTGGAATTTGGTATGTTAGGAGAAGACAAAAGCTTGTGTCTATTTAAGGGGAAGGAAATGGCAATATTTCAGTGTAACACTGCGCTGCATGCCCCTGGAGGGGAGGATTTATATAAAACGTATTTCAGTAGCATGGAGTCATTTTTGAAACTGACAAGACATTGCTTTCTTTAAGGTCACAGCATCCAGCAAGACCTTTTAGACAGTGATGAGACACTTTCTAACATTCAGGAACAAAAATGCACTAGAAAAAGTAAGGAAAATAGTTACTGGTGATAGCTACAAAAACTGACACAGAAGGCAATGAACTAGTGGGATATCAAATTAACTAAAAACCTATTGCTTGAGACCAAAGAAAAGAACAAACTCAGAATGGACTGCTGTGAAATGGAGGACTACAGATTTAAGATAGAAGCAAAAGATAGTGCAAAAAAAAAAAGAAAATAAAAAAGAAACACATTTCTTGAGTCCATAATACTGCATTGCTGTCATACTGAGAAAAAAATAGTCAGATGTTTGAATGAGTGCATAGCTTTTATTAGCAACTTCTAAATAAAGTGCACTTTTTTGGCTTAATAGGAAAAAAAATTACCTTCATGAACTTTCCAAGGGAAAGCTAATATTGATGTTTAACCTGCACCTTGTCAACTCTGCCTAAAAAAATTATCATTCTTATTTAGGGAGGGAGCAGTTTGCAGTGGTAAATGATGACCATCCTGTCTTTTACCACAGTTTCATATTTGAAATAGCTACATTTTTGCCAATGACTGATGAGATAAATTGTAATAAAGATTATGTATTCAACTAAATCTCAGTGGTAGAGTTGCGAGAAGCACATTTAATGTTTTTTTTCATCAGAAGTTATACACTGTTTTAATTTCCTGATTGCCAAGTTACATCATCCAGCTAAAGAAGGTGTTGTGTTTTGTTTGTTGTTGTTCTCGGGACTACAGCTATCTTACTTAGCTAGCAAGATAGTATGGGATAGTATAGAACATGTATTAGAAAGGAAAAATAATTTGGGCAACAAAACATGGTTAGCAGTCAGTAAATCCTGTAAAGTGAACATATATGATCTGAGACTTATTCTTACATCAAGATCACAGTTAAATTAATAAACCTCCTACTCACATACTGCATAAAAAATCAGCAAGCTAGAGAACTTTATTTATGAGAACAGTGCATGATAAGAAACTATTCTACTGTTTTTTTTTCTCATTTATTCTCTTTTTTTGTCCTTTCTCACACCAGTGGAGATAATTCAGTAATTTCATAGTCTGTCAACATCATATCATTTGTTTGGACATCTTGCTATCCAATGTGGAATGGGTACAATTAAAAGATGGTGAAATTATAAAATTTTCCCTATAGAATCTAAAGCACAGCACAAAGGAATCAACCGAGCATTTTATTTTAATAAATTTTGACTGTCTGTAGTGCCACCTGCAATATGGTACAGAATTACTGGACCAGGGACTATATGAGGCTATTGTATCAAGGCAGTACCATGCCAGATCGTGTAAGGTGACACATTTTCCCAAGCTGTATGGAATATTTCTGGCAGGATTTTAGCAAAGTTTTTTTAAAAAAAAAAAAAACGTAGAAAGAGTTATGATCCTTTTTTCCATATCTGTCCTCTTGCTACTGAGGGAGGAGCAGATTGCAGTCCACAAATTTCTACACCGCAACAGAAGACATGGCATAAGTGAAAAAAATTTGAACCATAGCCGATATGCAGACAGCTATCACTGTGTGTGCGTATGTAACAAACAAGCAAATGAGCATGTAAGTACAATTCTTTACTGTGAGATTGAAATGATTCTTTGAGGTCACATTCTCTATTTTGAGCAAGAAAATACTGAAGGCTTTTCTTTGTACAAACACATGAGGAAAATAATTCAAGGGTGCTATTGATCCAGCCATAAAATCTAGAAATAGGGCTCAGGAAAGAGGGTAGACATGTCAAACTTAATAAGAGCTGAAGCTAATACAAAATTTTCAACTTTAAATGCTTTGTTTCCAACCAAAGAATACTTGAATTTTCAGAAATGGTGAAAAAAACAACATGTATAATGTGGCTATATTAGATTCACAATTAAAAAAAAATCTGTATTTCTGTTATGCGTGTAAGAATATCTATGAAATGCCTACATTTTCTTTGGTCTAACTCAAAATGAATAAGACAACTGAGGTATGTTAATTGATAACTTTATTACATTTCATTTGCAAATATAAAACTTTGCAGGAAAGAGAACTCTTTAAGCTAGGTTAGTGACAACTTAAAATGATCTTAGGAAAAATGAATAAACTTGAAAATAAATACTGCAAAATTTCTGTAGACTTTTAGAAAGCACAAAAAAGGAAAAAGTCCTCAAGAGGTATAATGAGAAGCTTATTGTTTGCTCCTCTACCTCGATTCCTGATTTTCTCTTGACAAAGCTGAAAACAATGAAATATGGAGCACTTTTCAAGATTATTTTTCTCTTTGCAGAGCTTTGTGAGAACTGTCTTTAGCACTTAATAATTTTGACTATTCAACCTAGACGTTTTAAAATTTGCAAGCTATAATCATAAAATCAGGAAAATGAGTGCTTTAAAACACTACATAGTACATTGACTCATAGCTTCTAAGTAACAGGTTAAACAAATCAGTGCCATGAATTTCTTAAATGACTTGTCTTTTCTTAATATAAAGTTGGGTAACAAATCATTACCTCTTTATATGTCTCTATACTTCCCAAATTTCAGCTGGCAACCAACATTTGCAACTTTGTCACAGAAACCTCATGAAAGAGCTACAAGTATTCTATTACACACTGTAGCTGAATTTAATAGAATGTAGGGCAATAGAATACCATAAATACTCTATTGTTCTTCCAGATGTGGACATTTAAAAAGGCACAACTGGTTCTCTGAATATATCTAGCAGCTACTTACAAAATGTCTGTGAACCTATAGACAAAATATTCTAAACTACTCAATGATAGCTATTTAAAATATACAGCTTAGCATCTTTAAATAATCAGGCAAATTTAGTAATTCAGCCACAGGAAAAGAAGAAGATGCAGGAATGCTAACTCATCTCAAATATAAAAGCTTTGGGAAGTAGAACTACTAAGAATGTGTATGCAATATCTCAAATACTTGCAAAAGATCACTGATTTCAATATTAGATGAAGCTAAGCACATTCTTAAATGCTTTATCTAGCTTCATTTATCAGTCTCTAGTCACTAGATACTGACTATGAAATCATAATAAGAACAAACAATAGACATTATCCTAGGGTTTAACTTGATGACAGATCTATTCAAAAATATAAAATTATTATAAGATCTATACAACATTACACAAATGCAGCAGTATGGCTTAAATCAGCGCATGTATGAAAATAAATATATACTGATGTACATTTCCAAAATAAAAGAAAATTAAATTAAATTGTTTTATAGAGAAATTTCTGAAGGGATTAAAAAATAAAAATACAAGACTTGAAAAAATATAGTCATATTACCTGGTGGATTACAGAAGTTCATTAAGCCTAGCCATTTCCCCATAAATTGAAATAGCAATTGTTATCCATTTCAAGTGCATTTATACAAGAAGCTTTGTAAGGAACTAATGCTGTGTGGTTGCTGCAATAAGGATGTCTGAAGCTCACTGTAGGAGCAGGCTTTTAATTTGATACAATAAATTTTTGAAATATTAATTTCTTTTTCTTGTAAATGAATGAAGGAAATACCAAAAATTCAGATTCATTTTGCATTTCACTTATTTTAACATTAAAAAATATGAGTACTGCTAATAGGTCCTGTGCTTAGAAAGATACTATGGTCCATACATCAATTTATCCATTTAAAAATCTATACGTTTTTAATAAAATACAGAGCAGATTTCTCTTGTAATACACATGCACATTTTAAGAGACAAATATTGAAGAAATTTAATTTGAAACTTGATTGAGACATTTTTAAGGAAAGAAGAGAGCTTTAAACCACTAGGTGGGTTTAATGTAAATTGATTTATCCAAGGTGATTTGTTTAGATAATAGAGGTAATAGATGGAGGGTCTGGGTCTCGCTGAAATGATGCTCTGTGACATACTATGCTGTCGTCATGCTCAAAGCAGGTTCACAACAGGGCAAACTCCATTTAGTCAGGAAAAATTCAATTAGGATCATTCTGTAGACTTAAGTATCCCAGTGGGGATCAGGATAGGTAATATTCAGATTTCATTGTCTCACATATATGCCAGTGAAAGACATTTTTTCCCTGCTTTATGCTTTCCCAAGGTTTTTTAATAGGATTTTGATATCAGAGAAAGGAAAAAAGAACTAATTCCTTATTTTATATTGTATTAATTATATTTAAAGTTAAATATATGTATATATAAAAAATTTATAAACCAGTGTTCTGAATGTGAGATTGTTTTTAAAATAAAAATGCAAAAAACCATGAAAAAAAATGTAAGTATCAAACCTACACAGAAATATGATTTTGGTACCAGGCAATACAGAAAATCAACATACACACTTTTGTGAAAGGGTAATTTACAAAATAATAACAACTAAATAGTTTCTAGAATCAGATTTTTTTTACTGCAAATGTATATTGTCAGTTAAACTTGCACAGAACTGAAAATCACAGCAACAACTCAGGAAAGCTTTGAAACATCTTAGGAAAAATTTGTCATTTAAAACATAAAATAGCTAGTATTATCAACGCTAAAATTACAACATCATGAGAGTGAGTGTTTGATCTATCTTTTTGATTTTTAAAGGATAATTCTTATCCCTTCACTCTATGGAAGTGTGACAGTTAGAGAGCTTCCAAAATATAAATGAGCTCATTCTGCTCCACCCAGCCAGAGCTGCTGCAAATTGATGGTTATATTCATCTACTTTTTTCCTAGTCTCAGAATATTAAGCAATTGGTTGCTACTCCATAGCCACACGTATACAAGTTCCTTACAGAGAATTCCTTTCTACTACTGAACTGTGAGTGGAAGAAAGTCTGTACATTTCCTGTTGCCATTTTCATTGATTCCTTTTCCACAGGAAGTATGAAGTAAGAGCATCCCTCTTTGGGGCAGGATTGAAACGTATGTAAATTATGTTGACTCTGTGGTAAGCTTCTGTGGCAACTGAATACACCATACTGAACACAACAATTGAAATTAAAAAGATGAAAGCAGAAAAGAAAGAGCTTGAAGAACAACATTTTAAAAAAGCATAAAATTAATAAATCCTACTTTGACCGCAGCAGAAAACTTGACTGAGAGTCTGTAGGGCCAATAGGAACCATATAGAAAAAGAAGATGAGAGGAGGACTCAGGAGGATTCAGAGGAGATGGACTTATAAAAAAACCAATAAATGCTTTGCATTTTTATTCTCTATGTTTTGGAAGGATTTTGAGAAAGACAAGTTTTTTATACAGAACTTACCAGAGGAGATTTATTGCTAAAATGTCGGAAGAAACCAGAACTAAAAGGCAAAATCATTTGGGTGAGCTGATACATGATTAAGAGTCGTAGGAACTCAAGTCCTACATCAGAAACCTAATGGACGTCTCTAAAAGAACATGGATGTAAGATCTCTAAATAAGGAGATTGGTACAGTACTATTTATTTGGGTTATCTGGATTTTCAGAAGATCTGAAAGATGGCAAAGATGTCATGCACCTTAATCTTCATAAGTAATAGGTTGAAAGATAGATAGCTGGGGATAGAAGTAAATAAATAGCTTTCACAGTTTCACAATAGTTAACTATTAGAGACCTAGAGAAATAATGGATGGGGCTAGTCTGGTTCAACACATACAGAAATAAGATCAAAACTAACCTGCCCTTTTAACAGATGAAAAGACTCTATCTGTAAATAACAATGAAGACCTTATGAGACTGAAATATTAGGTGATAAAATGGCATATGCAATAGGTAAATGTAAAGTGATAAGTAAATAATAAGGACCTCTGAGCAGACTATTGGCACTCAGAATAGGATCCTGGGATTCTAAGAGCTCCATAAAACCATTAGCTGAGCAGTAATTAGTAATGCAAGCAGCAACTTGGATATTAGAAAATTTTAGGAATCAAACAAAGAATAAAACAGAGAACATTAGTGTGATGTTGGATAAACCTGCAGCATGTACACCTTCTGAGTACAACTCCATGTTCTGGTGGTCCCAGGAAGGAACCAGCAGAAGATCGCAATGGGCCAAAAGGATGGTCAAATATATGGAAAGAATTCCCTATGAAAAAGAGTAGGTTAAAAAAGTGACTACAAGGTTGAAAGTCAACTAAGAAACTAACTTCTAGAGTAGCATGAAATCATGAGGAGGTTTTTGTTTTTTTTTTCCTTTTTGGTGAATCGTTATTCATTGTAATTTCCACTGTAAGAGAGGTTTTATGGGTGACAGGCCCAAAAGAAAAAAAAAAACAGATTTTCTTCAAGCAATATATAACTAAACTGTGAAGTTCCTCATCAAAGCATGTTTTGCATGCTAATGGATTACATGTGTTTAGAAAGCAGTTGAACAAAAGCATGGAAGAATTATCCATCAAAGACTGAAAGACATCACCTATGGATCAAAAAGTTCCTGGCTCCCAAGTTTTTCAAAGTTAGACAATCATCACTAAATGATTCTCTTGTCCCTGTGTTTTTCCTAAGCATTTAACATTGACCAAGTCCAAGACAGCATTCATCCATAAAAAAAAACATTTAATTTGGCACAGATGTTATATTTTTAAAACATTAGTAACACAGAATTAAAACAATCTATAGTAAACTCTGATTGTTGTTTGCTTTCACTGTTAGATTACTAGCTATCAACATATCATTTAGCTTTGTCTGGGCTAGGCGTACCAGGACTAGGTCATAAATCAGAGTCAACAAGCATTTACTATAAAATAACTCTTAAAAAAGAGACTTCAATGTCCGAACACAGCAGGTGTGAATTTACCAGGCTGTGGGATGGAAGGTAGGCAGGAGAACATAACCAATGAGTCTTTCATCTCAACATCTGCATCTATTCAGGGCACACTGCCATATGATATCATACAGGTCTACACAGGCCTGTCAATTACATCTGTCCTATATCTGTCCCTTCCATGCAACACAACTATAACCCATGCTGAGAACTTATTTTTTTAATATTATTATTTTAATTTCTTATTTTATAATTTTCTACACCTCAGAGCTACCTTATCAGTTTTGAATTTTCTCTCACCTGTACAGCCTTCTGCAGAAACAAAAACACCCATATCCGCATGCTAACAATTCTTCTCATTTCTACCTGCCTTGAGCTGAGTTCCTAAGCCTCATCTGCAATTTGATCTGGAAAAGGTATAAAAGGGAGAGCAAAAAAGTGTACTATCCTGAAGAGGGCAAGCATACTCAATTTCTGAAATCTATAACACAGCTTCAGGCAGGTATACTGAGCAGTGCTTTGACATACAGTTCATTGTCAATACTAACTCTCTGTTCCCAGACATGCTTTAACATACATTGCAGGTATAGAAAAGGAAAGTATAAGAGAAATAATTTTGTATCTTTGTCACATGCAAGTTTATATTTCAGTTGAAACAAGTACAAATACAAAGAATTATTTCTAACACTCGCTACCTGCCTAACCGTTAACAAATCCCTTTTCTTTAAATATTACTCTGTAGCAGTAGGTATTGGCGAGATCTTGGATATAAGTTCAGGAAAAAAGAGCAGTTAGAATGAGAGAAATCTCGTTTGTATATCAGTGTTCAATGTCATCAGGAAGGATCTGATATTACTCATAGGGCAAAATTGTGGAGAGGGAAAGAAAAAAAAGATTATAAGTAGAATCCTAAATGAATAAAAGACTTGGTATAGCATAGAAAGAAGCCATAAGAACAAAAAGTAACTCAAATCTGATATATCAAATACAATGGGATAGCAAGAGAAAGGGGAGAATCACAGAGACATGTGGACAGGAGACCAGGGTAGTCCATGTAGAAAAGGTACAAAAGAGCAAGGTCAGGAGCTAGAGTTTTATGACATTTTATACAGCTGAACTTCACCCAAAGTTTTTAGACAGGTTTCAGGTTAGTAACTCTGGTAGAAGCAGAAGACATATTTTAAACAAATAAGTAACAATTATCTTTCTAAAATGACATATGTACGAACTTGAAAAATATGCATTTATAAATATAATATTCTGTTTGTTTTTCAAAAAGTAATTTAATATCTATGATCTTATTTTAGGCTTCCTTTCAAAGTCATTCATTTCAAACATACATTTCATACATACATTTGAAAATATGCATTTTAATTTGTCAGTTTAGATGCTGTCAAACTGTAATTTAAAAAAGGAGATTAAGTTCTCTGATAGGAGTCTGCATTTATTATAACCGTATATTGCCTTCAACATACAGGTTTCATTCATGGATATTGATTCAAGAAAACATATCGAAAGAGAAGAAAGATGTAGCAGACTATAGAGAACATATATATATATATATATATATAGTTTTTTTCAGTCTTTTGGATCTGCTGTCTGCACAACAGACTTTAACAGAAAAGGGAGCACACCTTGTTGACTGCATTTTACTTACCTGTGAATTGAGAACTAATTATCACCAGGAGAGCTTGCAGCCCTATAGCAGTACATCCATATTTGCTTAGCTCATAGCTTGCTATTTTCCTGTTTTCTTGTTGTCTGCTTTCATTCTGGGATTCCACCTTCTACTTTTATTATACATACCTCTTTCCTTAACACTGCCAGCACTGCCATAAGCAAAGATCTTAATTCAAGTATCCAGTACACAGATGACTACTCTTCATTGTTCTCTCTGAACTACTAAAAATATCTAATCTACCACTTCCATAGCTAGAAGTAAACATTATCACAAAATCCCAAACTTATTCTGTGAATATTTAAGAAATATATATTCAAAAACAATGACTTTCAAATACTTGCTTAGAAAAATGTGGGTGTGTGTGCGTGTGCATTTACATGTATTTGCTAGATAAAATCAGTTTGTGTATAATTTCAATTTTATATCTTATATAGACACTTTTCATAGTTTGTCCTTTGTTCGCAAAATTAGTGGGTTTTGGAAGTTACCCTGATGTGAGTTTTATCTACACAGTAGTGTTGCCTAACGTAGGCGTGGCGACCTGGTTCAGGAATGGCACGGCGACCAACCCCAGCCGCCTGGTCCATCAGCTCACAGACACCAATGTGGTGGACGGCAAATAGCGTTTATTGATGAGTGACACAGCCTTATATAGCTTGGGTTTTACGTCACTTCTGCCTGCTTACATCACAAACCGAACGCTATTGGCTATCAGGAGCAGCGGCCCTGCCTTTCCGTACAGCATGACATCTTCCGACCGCCAAACCTAACTACCACAAGTAGTGCATCATGGGCAAAAGCCATATCCTGAAAAGGGTAGAAAAAGCACAAATTGGAGCTACGAAAGGGCAATTCACTAAAAATAAGCAGCTGCATAGAGTCAATAAAGCAGCTGCATAGAGTCAATATAAATAGTTAGAAATGTGATCATATCAGTAGGAAATCAGTAGAAAGAGTGAATGAGACAATTAAAATTCATAATTGATAGAAAGAATGAATAAAACAAGACAAAACAATAAATAGTTTAAAAGAGTCAGAGCTTTATATAGTTTTTCCTAATACAAGTGCAAAGATATATTAAATGAAACTATCAAACAATAAAATAATTTTTTAAAGATGAGAAATTTGAAGATGATAAATAATTTTATATTTCCATGGAACAATTTTAGCTGATAAAATGCATTCATATGTCAGGAGTTTCATATATGTCAGGAGCTTCAGAATACAGAAACATTTTTATGAATGATGGAATAAAAATAACATGATTTATAACTTCAAGTAAAAATGGAAATAACAGATAGGACCACTGGTCAGCTGCTTAAAATGATTAAACGCACTGCCTACTATATGTCCAAGATCACCTTGCTCAACAAGTACATGAGAAGATGGAAAGGTGTGTACTGTTTTCCCTCCCGACAGGAACCAGTGAGGCTTTTCTTCCCCTCTGCTTTTATGGCCTTTATAGAAGCAAGGGAAAACAAATTGTAGCACCCACACATTTCTGAAAAAATTGAAATTAAGTATGGTTGAGGATGTGCAGAGTGCACAACTCAATGAATTTGTTTTGTCAAGTTTACCTATACTTAATCCTTAAGTGTCTGATTTATGAAGGACCATTTCTAGACTCTTCTAAAATAGACATCTAATTGCATGATTTCTTACTATGGTATAGGGTGGATTTTAATGTCCCATGTAATCTCTCCCAAGCCTATGGTAACTGATTAATACATTTTTTGTTTGACACCTTAAGAAAGTGTATAACTGTCCTACTTTGCTATACTTCTGAAGAACTATTGTCTTTCTATTTAAAAAAAAAAATTGAAAGTAACAAGGATATTTAATTCAAATCTCAAAAGATCGCATTCCCAAAGTTTCATGAACACAGCCAGATGAAGCAAAGACAAAAATCCAAATCAATATCATCACTGAAGGAAAAACAAAACTCTGAGCTGGAACATTTTATCCGATACCAGGAAAGCTATTTCAGATGAAATTATAAAAAATTAGGGTTTAAAACCTATATTCCTTGAAAAAACATATCCTAAAAGTGACTGTATATGTGATATAAATATTATCAGTAATATTAGTATCATGACAGTTTCCAACTACTTCAGACTTGGTTTCTGCAATATTTCTATAGTGCATATTATAATTTGGTAAGAATTTTGCAATAAGACACATTTCATCTCCCAAACAAAGCAGTATTATTCATCACTTTCTTAATTACAGATATCAAGGTGAAACTGAGAATCAAGTCATGAAGCTTTAATTTTTCATGTAGCAGAAGCTCTGAGTGCAATTCTTTTGATGAATAAATAACATGTTTTTGATTAATAAATAATAATATTTTGTTATCATTTTTCTTGCATACTTAGAAAAAAATGCCTCTCCTAAAATTATTTTATTGGATATTATATAACTATAATCCTTCTTTTTTGGAGTATTTTTGCCTAAATTTTTTGGCTGGAAAAATGAGGCAGAAAATACATTTTTATCTCCTTAATTTGGCTTAATTTTTCAGCTTCAAGGCTTTTTCAGACACCATAAACAAAAGGAGGATTGGAGGGAAAGTTGTCCAAAATATTAACCTAACTGTATAATTACCATATTTTGTGACCATGATTGAATCATGACAGCAATATAGTAGCTGGTTTTTTTGTTGGTTTTTTTTGTTTTTTTGTTGGTTTTTTTTTTACAAAAGAATATTGACTTCTTGTAAAGTTTTAGTGGAAAAAAATTGGCAGTGATCATTTATGCTATTCCTAGACTGTTGGTACTATCCAGTGCATAATGGAGGGTATATCCTGCAGTGTAACAAGTCTCGCTTAATGCTTTTGCATCTCCATCCCCATCCCATAGGAATTGAAATGACTATGCAGAGAAACAATGCATTTCCCAAGTTATTCATGAAATATTCGCACACTCACACACAGAAGCCCAGAAAAATTCCCATGTCCCTCATAACATGATATAAGGTACGAAGTAATAGTTTCAGCAACATACAAGACAGTAGTCTTGTCTTTATTTTATTACTTAGTCATTGAAATACCTTGTTTTTAACCTCCTCATTTTTCTCAAGTAAGCTACATCTGAAGATGGTTAGCATCTTTTCTAATGCTTAGTATTTAGTGAATCCAGTCAGAAAGCAAAATTTCAATTCACATAAGACCACAAAAAATCTAGTTACAGGATGAAATGTAAAAATTTTATTTTTATTTTCCTTTACTTGACAGAAGTTCATCAGAATCAAGAACAAATTACTCAGCAGGTATCATGCTGCCTTACTGTCAGAACACAAAGCAAGTAACTCAGTCACAAAACAACTGTATGAGTTTCCCTTTCCACAGAAAATTTTCACTAGATCATTCTGATGGAAATCTTTCTAACTAGTATTACTTGGAGTTACGCTATCAAACATAATGTAATGTACCACAAACAATTCTCAGAAGTTCTGTCATTATACAGGATTTCAAATGTCATATACCTTTCTAGATGTATGTGTAAAACAAACATTATTTGACTTTTTCTTTTTTATCACAAACATAAGTTCAGGAAGAGAGATATTTTCGATCTCACTATCCAGTCAATAGAAATAGAGAAAAATAAATGAGAATACCAAGTTCTGAAAGATTTACTCCTCACTGATCATTAATAAAATCAATAAGCCTAGCTTTCAAGTAAATCAGGAGAAACCAAACTATTTGCTAAAGTTAAAATAATGTACTTGGGAAGAGCTTTGGAAAAATAGTTGATTAGTGAAAATACCTTAATCATCAGTCATTCTTCCAGAAGTACTACTCCAGAGAGATTTTTTTGAACAGTACTTCAAACAAATACAGCAGCTATTACTTGTGGAATCAGTCTTTTTGACAATTTCTTTTGTTAGACAGTATCATAAAGCATTTTCTTCATGTTATTCTGCTGCTAAAAATTTATAGCATTTCTCACATGGTGAACACCTCACGTACAAGAGATGTTTTATAAAGATACTGTATCTTGTCCCAAAAAAGATAATGTTGCATGTTGCAAACAACTTCTTGAAACCACATGCATGTTGCAAAAAGCTTTATTAAAAAATATGAAGTAACTTTTTTTAATGTATTGATGGCCTTCTTCAAGCTTACTGTGATCTCTCCCAGCAGATCTCTCCATAAATATCCCATAATCCAGTTATTGAATAAAGGAGAAACTTCACTACAGACATAAGTATAATGAACATAATATGCATATTATAAGCAGTTTATATTTTTATTTATTTTTACTGTAAAAAGTGGTAAAAATATCAGTAATTATTTGCTATTAAAGAAAGTAAATTGAGGAAGACTTTCAAAAATATGAATATGCTTATTATATATATGTAATTTGCATTTCAAACTGCAGCAATATACTAATTCTAAGAAAATACCCTCAACTTCTGTCTGAAATGATCCTTACTGCAACAGAATAAAGTTTTAGGAATAGTAATTTACTTTTTCTCACTGGAATATCCAGTGCATGCATATCTTTTTACTTTTCTGAAGTTTTGAAAAAGAAATTGCAGTGATATAATACATTCATACAAGTATATTGAAAATAACACCTTAAATCAAGATTAAAATCAACATTATTGTATATACATATGTATACATGCTACTGCAAATATAACATCATGGTTAAATGTCACAAAATGTGCACAAAGACAGAATTTTACATTCAGGAAAATACGACATAGTTGCCATCACTGAAAAATGATGGGACCTCTGTCATGACTGGAATCATGACTGCAGTGGAAGGCAACAGCCTCTGCAGAAGGGACAACCAAGGAAGGAAATGAGGTAGTGTACTACTATATATTAGGGAGTGCTTCCTATGGAGTGTTGGCATGGAGTTCCAAGTGGATAATGGAAAGATCAAGCGCTTGCAGGTCAAGATCAGGGAGGAGGCCAACAAGGCTGATATCCTGGTGGAAGTCTGTCATAGTCCACACAAACAGGATGAAGAGATAGATTAGGCATTCTACAAGAACCTGGCAGAAATCCAACAGCCCTTATTCTCATGGCAGACTTCATCCTACCGAATGTTGTTGGAAAATACAATACAGAGAAAAAATGATCTAGAAGGTTCGAGGAGTGTGTGGAATATGAGTCCGATCACAGCTAGTTATTCCTGTCACACCACCCTACCAGGGAAGGCCACGCTAGATCTGCTCTGTGTGAACAGAGAAGGACTAGTGGGAGATGTCATGGTCAAAGGCCATCTTGGCCATAGTGACATCAAAATGAAAATTTTTGATTCTTGATGAAGTTAGGAGTCATCAAAACCACTTCCAGTGGGCAGACCTTTGGACATTTCAGGACATTGGTTGAGCAACTCCCTTGGGAGACTGTACTGAAGAACAATGGGGCCTAGGAAAGCTGGACTTTTCTCAAGAAGGTAATCTTAAAGGCACAGGCCATCCCTGTATGCCAAAAGATAAGTTTATAGGGAAGACAGGGCTGATTGAATAGGGAATTATTGCTGAGTACCTGGGTAAAATATATATATATATATCATCTTTGGAGGAAAGGGGAGGCAACTCAGGAAGGATGTCACTAGGGTATGTAGAGAGGAAATGAGAAAGGCAAAGGAGAATCTCCATCCTTTACTGAATGCAGGAGGGAACATTACGACCAAGGACTACCTTCTTTGTCTCAGATCAGTTATCTTCAAGATACTTGGCCCCCAGAACTGGAAGACACCTATGATGAGTAGAGTAAACTGCCCATTAACTCAGGAGGAAGCAGTCAGTAACCTTCTGTTCCACTTTGATATTCACAAGTCAATATGACCAGTTGGGATCCACCCGAGGATTGTGCTTTCCAAGTACTCACCAAGTTGCTCTCCATCATCTATCAGTGATCTTTGTCAATGGGGAAGTCCCAGATGACTGGAGACTTGCAAATGTGATGCTCCTCCACAAGGAAAGTTGGATGGATGGTCCAAGGAACTTCATGCCCGTCAGCCTGACCTCAGTATCAGGGAACGTTACAGAGCAGATCATCTTGAGGGCAATCATACAGCATGTGCACAACAACTGGAGGATCAGGGCCAGCCATGTAAGGCAGGCCCTGATTGACCAGCCTGACTTGCTTCTATGACCAGATGGCCTTCTATTAAGAAGACTAAGTCTTCTTAATAGCAGAAAGAAAGGCTGTGGACATCCTCTACTTAGACTTTAGTCAGGCCATTGATACACTCCCAGCAATCTCCTGGAGAAGGTTGTGGCTTAGACAGGAATGGTCTTTGCTGGGTGAGAAACTGTCTGGATGGCCGTGCCCAGAGATTGGTGGTGAGTGGAGTTAAAATTAGTTGGCAGCTGCTCATGAACAGTGTTTCCTGGGTTTCAGTGTTGGGGCAGTCCTCTTTAATATCTTTATCAATGACTTGGATAAGGGATTGAGTGTGCCTTCCCCAAGTTTGCAGATGACACAAAGCTGGGGGGAAGAGCTGATCAGTCTGAGGGTAGGAAGGCTTCACAGAGGGCTATGGTCAGACTGGATTAATAGGTTGAGGCCAACCATATGAGGTTCCACAAGGCCAAATACTGAGTCACAACCCAGCTGGGACACTTTGGTCATAACCCCATATAAAGCTACAAGCTTGGAGCAGAGTGGCCTGAGATCTGTGTGGTGGAAAAGGATCTGGAGATGTTGGTCAACAGACAGATTAACATGAGCCAGGATTGTGCCTAGGTGCCCAAGAAGGCCAACAGCAACCTGGCTTGTGTCAGAAACAGAGTACCCAGTGGGACTGCAGAAGTGATTGTCCCCCTGCACTTGGTGCTGGTGAGGCCACGCCTTGAATACTGTGTTCAGTTTTGGGCCCCTCACTACAGGAAAGACCTGGAGGTACTGTTGCATGTCCAAAGAAGGGCAATGAAGCTGGTGAAGAGTCTGGAGCACAGACCTTATGGGGAGTGTCTGAGGGAGCTGGGATTGTCTAGTATGGAGAAGACAAGGTTCAGGGGAGACCTTATCTCTCTGTACAACTACCCGAAGGGAGGCTGTGGTGAGGCAGGGTTGCTCTCTTCTCCAGAACAACTAACAAAAATAGGACAAGAGGAAATGGCCTCAGGTTGTGCCAGGAGAGGTTCAAGTTAGCTGGTTAGCTTTTAGGAAATAATTCTATGTGGAACAAGTGTTGAAGCATTGGAAGTGTCTCACTGGAACTGGTGGAATCACAATCCCTGGCAGTGTTGAAGAAATGTATAGGTATAGATGAGGCACTTAGGGATGTGGTTTAGTAGGGAGAGTGGTGATGATAGGTTTATGGTTAGGACTTGAACTTACAGGTCTTTTCCAACTATAATGATTCTATGATTCAATAGGAAAAGAAGGCTTGTATTAAAGTTGCATCTCCTTACAGAAAAATGTTTTGCTAAAGGATTTCTGGTTTTTTTTCTGAAATTTTAATGCATTAATAACTAGAAAGTAAATAAGGAAATGTAAGAAAACTATAAAAGTACAAGTGTATTAGACTGTATTGTTCCTGCTACTATTTATCTTCTATCCAATAAAAAATCACTTTAGAATATAATGATGCTTACAGTGATGAATTCCAGTAATATTTCTGGAATATTTCTTCAAATACTATATACATTCACCAATAACATGTCATAATTTGATATATTTGTGGATATTTGAATACTTGATTACAATTTAAATACATTGCAAATTTGGATTGTAGAACCACTGTGGGCAAAAAGTACCTGGGAGCAATATTATTTTGTATCTAATTCTCAAAGAAAGGCTGCTGAATTCAGTTACTAATTGGACTCAGAAAAATTGTTGCTTTGGTTTTTAACATTTTGCATAGTAGGTATTGATAGAATGATGACAAAAAGGACTGAAGATATGAACTAATCTTTTTTCTATGGACTGTAGATGATACTACAGAAGCTCCTTATATGGTAGCAACTGTATATGAGATATTGCTAGTTAGTGTTTTAAGAACAGGATTAAAGCACAAGAGAAAGTGCTACAAGTAGAGAAGAACTTAAGGGTAGGAGGAAAGCAAATCAAAATATTTCTACTGCTCTACTGTGCAGGCTGACTGCTTTGCTACTCAGTGATAAAAATAGGACAAAACACCACACTGTTTCTGATAATGTCGGTTTCTTCCTGGCAGCATAGGAGGAGTTACTAAGCAGTAAGAATAAGAAATCACTACCTTGTGATTTTAAAGTAAAATCTCAGATTAGTGCCAAGTTATGCCTATGCATTTATTCTTCTGCCTTTCTCCTGAATTCATTAAAATAACCGGAATAAAAGCAAAAAATAATTAATATCAATGATCCCTGCTATTGATACTGTTTATCTCCTCATCCTTCATCCCTATTATGTGCCATGTCATCTTTCTACCTCGATGTTATGGGATAGTTTTTTTCTTTTATGTTTACACAATATCCAGTAAAGAACATAGGAGGAGGGAAATTTTAATGCAATTCTTTAAAATAAAAATGTTAGTAAAGTTGATAGAAAAGGGAGAAATCTCACAAGTCATCTATCCAAACTCTTTCAAATCTATTATTTGTAACCATACAAGTTTCCAAATAAAAAACATAACCATTTATCTTTTTCTGTTGCTCCTACTTACTACTGCTTGAATTAATAGAGATACAGTAATAATATAAGTTTATCTGAAACTTTAATGTTGGGAAAACGAAATGATGAAAAAGTGTGGATTCTTTTTAGAAAGAGAAGACAGCTAAATGGAGGATTGATGGCTACAAAACTTCTTTGAAGATGATTCTCTGATTTTCTTTGAAGTGCATAAGTGAACATCCTTTTCTAAGAACTTTTAGTAGTCTCCCTAAATTATAGAGATCTTCCTTCATTGCCCTGACATTCAACAGAAAACCTTTGCTTTAGAATAGAAGACTAATCTGCAAAACTGCCTGAGAAAACCTTCTTTCAAAGCCAAGCTACGGGATAGTGCCATACTACATCATAGAATCATAGAATCCTTAAGGTTGGAAGGGACCTTTAGAGGTCATCTAGTCTAACCCCTCTGCATGTGCAGGGTCAACTAGAGCACGTGGCACAGGGTGGCATCTAAGTGGGCTTTGAATATCTCCAGAGTAGGAGACTCCACAACCTCTGTTAGCAAACTGTTTCAATGATTTGTCACCCTCACTGTCAAGAAATTTTTCCTTAAGTTCCTGCGGAACTTTTAGTGTTTCAGTTTGCGGCTATTTCCTCTAGTCTTATCACTGTCCACCAGTGAAAAGAGGCCAGCCCCATTCTTCTCCCTCCCTCCCTTGAGGTATTTCTACACACTGATCAGATCCACCCCCTCAACCTTCTCTTCTTCAGGCTGAACAGGCCTGAAGGCCTCTCTCAGCCTTTCTTCATAGGGCAGATGTTCCAGGCCTCGATCATCTTTGTAGCCCTGCACTGGACCCTCTCCAGCAGCTCCACAAAGAAGCCCAAGAAGAAGAATCGCACATGAGAAGCAGAGATAAATTCTAACTCTCAAGGTCATTTATGATGAGAGATATTACTATGTAATGTTAACACTTTTTCACTTGTCTTTAAGAGTTTTCTGTTATAGTCCACAGAAACTTCACTATTTCATAATCATATATAGACAATAAATTCTTTCTTTTTCTACATTTTTATTTAATTTTGTTTGTCAAACAGCATTAGAAAAAGATTATTTAAGTCATGGTATTTTATAGAAAATTTTGTTTAAGTCTAAAGGAACACAGCTCAAAGCTTAAGTTTTATATCATTGCTTCAGTTTGTAAGCCTGACAATTGAAAAATGCTCTCTTTTTTTTTGACAAACTTGATATGCCATTTACTGTGACACAATTAGCCTTGAACACCATTTTCATAAAGTATATCCATACTATAAAAAGAAAGCAGGAGGATGAATATCATAAAGTATCCTGAACAAATTAAAATTACAAAAGGAATATTTAGAAATATTCTGATAATATTTTCATATCTCAGTAAGACCTTGTATTAGAGGTTCTGAGCTATATCCACATGTAAAGATAGGAATTACAGAGGGAAAAAAGTGCTAAACTTCTTGTTTTATTTTTTTGCAGTTTTGAATTCTCTAGTTAATAATATTAGATTTTCTTTCTTTCCTCTCCTTGCACTCATCCCTCCCTTTCATCCCCTTCAACTAGACACAGGCTGCCTGATCAAAACAAAATACAGGACAGCCTTATAAATTAGTTACAGTAGACTAATGTCTAACAGTGACATGTCTGTTTTGCCATGGTGATGCTCATCCTCTAGAGGTAATGTCACCTAGGTTGTCAGACAAGCAACAGCATTTTCATAAATAATCCATGTGATGCTAATATAGAATGATTTATGATGCCTTATAAAAAGTTTGGTTGAGTTTGGCTGAATTTCTCTCAAGATATTGTATAGTTAGCAATGTGACCTGATCTGACTAGTCTGTGTCTGTTTTCCAAGAACACTATTGGTAAGTCATAGAAGACTATTATACTCTGTAAGCATCTCTAGTTTAATCAAAAATTCACAAATGATTTAAAATAGCTTTACAGCTAAAAGTTCTAACATTTTCCAAACATGGTCTTAGTGGGTGAAGAAAGAAAACAAATGCATTTGAATCTCTTCTTCTTGATTATCATCACATAATACAGTTTGCATGCCTCAGTCTGACTTTTCCTGACAATACTGACTTTTCCTTCAGTGGCACAACCCACCTTCATCCTTCTGGCCAGCCAGATCATGGCTCAGCTGACCTCAGTTTTACCTTTCAAAAATGCAGATATCCCAACTAATAATCAAACAGCAGCTACAACTGAAAAAAAAAGGCAAGCAAACAAACAAAAAAAATCCCTTTTGTTAATAACCTAATAAAGTTATATATTTTATTTGTAGAATAACACCATCTTTTCAACTAATAAGGCCAAAAGTGCAAATAAACACTTATAATCTAAACAAGTCCCAAACTGCAGCTCACAAATATGAGCCAGATGCTCATTCTAATACCTGAAAACTCTCAGGATATTTCCCCAGCAGAAATGTTGAACTAGCCATGACATGTAGGTCTGGGCAGTCCTGCGTAAGTCATATTTACCAAAAATATAAGAACCAGGAATAGAAATATGATCTTATTGGTCAGATTTCCTATATTCTCTAAATGTTTTGGCAATTCAGTCTATGATGCAAATAGAGAAATCAATGAGTTTATTAAAAAAAAAAACCCTGCAAGAGTGCTAGTAAATATGCCATCTTCCTCACATTCTGATTAAAAGCAATATGCCAAAATAAGATAACAATTCAGATCATGTTATAGAATAACATCTAGGGATGAAAAGATCAGCACAACTTTTTATAAGGACAGAATTTTAATATTGTTGAACTGTAATACTAGACTCTTCCGGGCATGCAACTTTTCATTTTGGTGGTTTCTTCATTTGTGGAAACATTGATTTTTATTTAGTACCAGGGGTATGTTATGTAATTGCAAATGTTCCTTAAAATATCACACTCAGCAACAATCTAGCAGTTCAAAAAGCATTCCTGGGGAAATTAAAGCTTTTTGCCCTCTATGTACATCCAGTCACCAGGCTCTAGCTCTTTTACATGGCTCTTCACAGCTATAGAGTTCTGCTCCTCTAAGAAGTTTTCAGATACCAACTAAGAGACTCTGAATGATTTTTTGTCAATTACTCTTTTACAAAAAATGCTGTTCTCTTGAACTCACAATTTTGGTACAGTCTGTACCAAATAAATACCAGTCAGATACTTGTGATTTAAGACAATTTAGCAAGCACATTGCCATAGTTCTTTATTTTTAAGAGTTTTATTAATATGTAGACATCATGAAAAGAAAATTTTAGTTTTAATTGCTTTAAGCTTTATGCAGTAAGTAAGTAAATACATCTATAAAACAATAAGTGCCCTCTCTGTTCCAGTATGGTTATCTCAATATCATAAAGGAAAGCAACAGTCCCATGAATATCTCATTTTACAATGCTTTCAGATTAAATCCGACAATAGCAACAATACAAACAGCAACAATAGAAATGCTTTACAGCCTGAAAAGATCTATTTTTTATGTAAATTTCCCTGAGTGCAACAACAGGCCTCCATAGCCCTCACTAGATGCCCCTGGGGCCTTCATCTGCTCCCAGTTCACAGTCCAGGGGTTCCAGCTGAGCCTTCAATACTGAGCTCTGTTGTAGCAATACCTCTGTAGCTTCATCATATTCATGCCTCTGTGTGGTCATAAACCCCATCAGTTCAAACTGGAACCTTGGACTTACAGTGGACTATAGTCTTGGTTACTATCAGCCTGGCCTGCACAGCAACATGACAGAATCATAGAATCATAGAATAATAGAATGCTTAAGGTTGGAAGGGATCTTAGAGGTCATCTAGTCCAACCTCCCTGCACATGCAGGGTCACTTATAACACGTGGCTGCATCCAAGCAGGTTTTAAAGATCTCCAAAGAAGGAGACTCCAAAACCTCTCTGGGGAGCCTGTTCCAGTGCTCTGTCACCCTCACAGTGAGGAAATGCTTCCTGAAGTTCCTGTGGAACTTCCGATGCTTCAG
>JAUBOD010000169.1:570270-583446 GCA_032353885.1 Nothura maculosa
TTCTCTTCTCCAGGCTGAACAGGCCCAGCTCTCACAGCCTTTGCTCATAGGGCAGATGTTCCAGGCCCCTGATCATCTTTTTAGCCCTGCGCTGGACTCTCTCCAGCAGCTCCACATCCCTCTTGTACTGGGGAGACCAGTACAAGAGCCCAATGAACATAGGAATGTAAACTAGCCAATTAAATAATTAGAGAATTAAAACCCTAGGCTATAGAGAAGGGTTCAATCTTTTATTTGCTTTTTTTTTAATCTAACTCTTAAAAATAAAGTTTGTTTCACAGATTGTGTTGTAAATTTGAAAGATTCCAAGAAACTGACAAATTCTTCTCAAGTAAAAGTGGATTTGTCATTAGGAATTATTTAGTATCAGTTTCCTATCATAAACAAAATAATTTGCATAAAAATTGCACATCAGAACACCAGTCCATTTAATTTCCCTCTAGACTTCTAACATCTCTATTCTCAAAAATTAATTAATTAATTAATTAAAATAGCATACCAAAGCAACAACTTAACGCTAGAATAAAGATATAAAAAGGTATTGTCTGTATTAGTCATTATTATTATTAGTCATATTATTATTAGTCATATATGCCAACAAGCTGAATCAGTAAGCTCTCTCTCTCAAAATCAAAATATAATCCAAGTTCCAGAGCACAGATTCTGGGGTTGTTGGTGACATAGTTTACAATATATACTTGTATGAATTCTTTAGTATTCTAATAATAGCTTTAAAGATTAGCTTCAAGAAATATCTTTCTGTCAATTAATGGCATAGAAGGAAGCCAAGAAGGATTTTTCTGCATGAGACTTGTATGGCATAGTCACAAACTGCCTCAGTTGTTCTCTTTTCCATAGTTGGCAGACTTTTGGATATACTGTTTAAAGTATATCCAGAGGCACACAAATTATCCAAGCAGTTCATGTCATGGGAGAATGCAATCAAGCTAAAGCTTTCTCTGAAAGAGAGCAATGGCCTTCTTTCACAGGAAATTCTGCCTCAGTAAATTTAATTGCAGTTGACAACTTTCATTTTGTATGCAAAATCTCATATCATCTGCAGGAAGGAAGGGACAGGAAAGTAGTGATCATCTAACAAAGGGAGTGAGCTGTTATAAAACTGCTAAGTTTGGGAAAAGATACTAAAGAATCTCAAATTGGGACAAAATCTTTTTCTCCCTACTCCTCTGTATAATTCTCTCCCTCCATTTCCAGTTTGAATCTACAAGGTCATTTCAACAAGATAATTTAAATGAGCAAGCACTTCTCAATAAGAGTATAGATTACAGATTCATATTTAGAGTGAAAGTAGGTAAGAATTCATATTGTAATAGAAAGTACTTCAACAGTGAGATAAACAGCAAAGATTATTGACCTGTACAGTGATTCAATGACAAGAAAAAAAAAAAGCAAACATGATATTTCCTAAAACAAGATCCTTTTCCAAACACAGTGAATTTCATTTACTTATTTATATATGGCTATATCATCCATATAATAATTTTAAAATTTTTATGTTAGACTGCCTCTTTCGGTAAGAAAACTGAGAGAAACAATGCTCAAACATATTTGAAAAGAGTTTGATACATGTAATAAAAATAATAAATACTACTTTTTCCTAAGAGACTCATTAACTAATTAGGTGCCTTCACTGATTATGCTTACGACTACATAAAATTACTCCAGGCAATTATTTTTTTCATAAGAGAAATCAAACGACAGAACTTCAGTCAATTGTGAGCAGCAGTTGCTTCAGTTATGCAATCTTCTATATTAATGAGTGAAGATAACCTCAGAGCATTCTATATATAGATAAATATAGTATCTCAGTCTCCCATGTACTATTTTTGTTCATCCCTGCACAAACATAGTTACTCCTCCACTAAAAATGTTGTCATTTGCTATTTTCCTTTTGCATTCCAGATTCATTAGCTGGCTTAGACTTCACTAATGAGTCATAGTAATCATCCACATATTACATTCTAGGCTGAGCTTTGGTAAGACTAAATAACAGCTTGAAAAATAAAATTACTGCTTATCTACAGAATTCTGTTGCATGGGAGGTAAAACATATATATCATTTGTTTTTGTTTTTTGTTCTTTTTTTTTTCTCCAGGCCTACTGAATAAATGAACATTACACCAGGATGCTCTCCTAGAGTATCTTTGAAATGGTTTTTGTATTGATTTTTGTAACTACTCTGTTAGATGACGTTATCCCTTAGTGTGTCATGTTTAGATGGGTCCGCCCGGAGGAGACCACTGAGATGATAACTGTCATTTGGAAGGACAGAAAAGCAATCACAGCTTTTTCATTACTTACTTTTTTCCCCCCACAAGTGTGGGATCATTTGACATATTACTGCTTCTGTGATTTAAACTGGATTCTAAAATTAAGTGCTAGAATATCAAGCTGCAGGTTTATAAAAATAAACTTCATGTCAAAGGAACCATATGCCCTCTAGGTCGTAACCATAGGGCAGAAGTAACAGCCTTTGGAATTAAAAACAAAAGACAGAAAGAGAAAGAGAGAAAGAGAGAGAGAGAGAGAGAGAACAAGAAGAAATAATGATGTTTTATAAATTTTATAATAATTTAATATTATTAAAGTAATTATAAAATGAAAAATGAAAAAGAGAACAAAAATAGAAACAGAAAAAGAATCTCTTCACATTCAAATCTAAAACACAAATTCATGAAAATATGACAAATTTGTTAAAAAAAATGCTAGATTTGAACAAATATAAGCAGAGGACTCCAGATTACCCACACACTATGTGCAGATTTAATCCATAATTTTAAATCCTTCTATTAAATTCTCATATGATGCATCTAATCTCTCTTTCTCAAAGAAAACTTATCATTCCCTTTCATGATTCCGGGGTAGATGAAAATATTAGATTCTGGAGAGGGAAATTGAGGGGGAGAGAGAGGGAGGAAGAGAGAAGGATAGAGAGAAAGGGAGAAATAGAGAGGGAGACAGGGAGATGGAGAGGAAGAAAGAGAGAAAGGAAGAGAAGGAGGTTTCATGTAAGGGGTGTATGATCTGACTCAAGTGAATTAAAGGTAATTTTGATCTTTTTTTATGATTGTGGCTATAAAAATATATCTGATATAAAGTTATCTAGTTATATATTCTGGTTTTGAAGGATATCTGACCTAGCACTGTTGAATTATATGCAGAATCAACAGAATCCATGTTTCCTGAATTGAAAACTAATCAAGCAGCAGATCTCATAACCAAACATATTGGGAGAGAAATTAGTGAGATTACTGCCAGTGAATTATATTGCTCAATATATTCAGTAATTTTATCATTCATAAGAAAACATAACTGAGGAAGTTTTTAAAAGATACAGAGACTGGTGAAATGAAAATTAATGATAGTAAGACATCACTTAATCACAACAGTTTCCACTGATAACTATCAAGAATTAATAAACGATATACACTAGTGTTTTCAGCTATTAATATGCTTCTTCCAAAAGGGAAACTAATAGAGTACAAAGATAGGAAGTTTACTATCCAGAAAGT
Source organism: Nothura maculosa (assembly GCA_032353885.1). Taxonomy (NCBI): domain Eukaryota; kingdom Metazoa; phylum Chordata; class Aves; order Tinamiformes; family Tinamidae; genus Nothura; species Nothura maculosa. The sequence continues at coordinate 573,804 of JAUBOD010000169.1, forward strand.
TGTAACAGTGGGTTAACAGTCAAGGAAGGATGACAGTACTATCTTTTCTTCACTGACATTATATTCTGAAAACAGAGAATATTAGATCAGGTTACTATCAGTTATTCTTCATTTAAATTCAAGCCATTATGGGTGGTAAAAACAGAGTGAAATTTATATTTTTTATCTTTTTTTTTAAATCTCATTCATAATAAAAATTAGAGTGATTTTATCAAGCAATTTTTTTCTCTCTCTTTACTGGGATTGACCATTTACTTGCTGTTTACACAGTATCACCCTAGGTATGCATTATTGTCTATCATGTCAGAGAGAGAATTCTAAAACTATGTTCAGGTTGTCTAAAATCAATGGATATAATTCTGAGAGAAGTCACTCTAAAAGAAAAAAAATCCGCTCTAAAAAAATTCCTTTCAAAAACACAGTGGGTATAACTTGGGTTATAACCCACGTCTATCAATACCTCAAGGGAGGCAGTGAGGAGGGTGGTGTTGGCCTCTTTTCAGTAGTGGACAGGATAGGACTAGAGGAAATGGCTGCAAGCTGAGGCATTGGAAGTTCCACAGGAACTTAAGGAAGCATTTCCTCACTGTGAGGGTGACAGAGCACTGGAACAGGCTGCCCAGAGAGGTTGTGGAATCTCCTTCTCTGGAGATCTTTAAGAACCGTTTGGATGCAGCCCTATGCCATGTGCTATAGGTGACCCTGCGTGTGCAGGGGAGTTGGACTAGATGACCTCTGAGGTCCCTTCCAACCTTATGCATTCTATGATTCTATGATTCTATGATAACTTGTCCTAGACTGGTAATATGTATTACCCCAACAAATACTTCATTGTTTCAAACTGAAAGTGGAAGAACTGAGTGAAACTGGGAATCTTGATCTACAGGTTTCTGTTATTCATACTTAATGTTAGAACAGCTTCTTTTTCATGCTGATAGTTTTTTACTATCAAGCATGATTCATACTCACCAAATGATCCCATTATTTCTAACTGGATCAACAAAGCCAGACAGGAAGCATGCACACAACGTATGCTAATATTCCTAACAGGTTCCCAAGCTGAAATGGCACTAAACTTAGAGCAACCTGGGCAAAGGTTAAGCAATCAGTTTCTTCATCCTTGCATCCAAATAGTGGCTGCATTACTACCTAATTTTACTTAGAGCACATTCCCATTCTTTTCCCACTCCCAGCAAAAAATTAACAAAGTATCATCTTTTAAAAGCCTAAACATGACTTTTCCATGAAATATCAATTATTTCAAAAAATTAAGCATCTTTACATCATGATCACTCAATACCACCCAAGAGATTATCTACCAAATTATATGAAAAGAAAAAAAATAAAAAAGTTCTCTCCAACTTTCTAAAATGCTCTATACTCATAACACACATTACATATATAATACACTTTTTTTCTGCAAGATCATATATTCAAATGATATGTATTTTATTCTCTCTACATTTTCAGAAACTATGCATTCTACATATTGGGTTGATTAAATGCATGATTTTTTTGTAAAGATTTTCCAAGAGTAAATGACATTCAATACACTTAATGGAAAAGGGAAGAAATTAAATTGCCAGGAATCAGTACTAGTCAGTCATCTCAAACTTAGTTCATCTTAGTTTTGTCAACAATTGTGATCCATTTCTTAAACACTATAACTTTGCAAACACAGCATATGTTATTTTTAAAATGATTCCAGTGAAAGGAAGTAACTGAGCAAGTTCAAAAACTAAGCTTGGCTCTAAACTCAAATAAACGAGCAGAAACTATGATAAAATAAAATAAAATGTAGCTATAGGTAGTTATATAAGTAGAGACAAAGAGTGAATACTGTCCCATAGTGATCCGCACTAGCAGACTGTTCAAAACATGCTGATGCTATTAATTTATTCAAAATGCTGCAACTGCAATAGACAATTAATGGGAAATACATTGCACATATGTAAACCCTTAATAAAAAGGCAGAGAAACAAATAAAATATATAAAAAATCATATATATATATATATTTCTAAATAAAGGTGCAGTTCTAGTCCCTTGAAGGATAGCATAGAAATGGAAAAAGTACAGAAAAGTATGTGTAGCAAGGCTTTCAGACAAATACCAGTCCAAAGGAAAGGTAACAGAAGTCTCTAAATAGATTTATGGTAGAGTGCTAAAAGAACAAGAATGATCTGAGTGAACTGAAACTATGAACTGAAGATTTAAAAGAGGCAGCAAATGAACACAAATGAACACAAAAAGCAAAAGCAAAAAGCACATATATGTCCACTGTAGAAAATCAGAAAGATGCTGCCTGTGATTTGTTGAATACCTACATCTTACTCATCATTACCTAATATAAGCATCAGTATGCTGATGAACGGGTCTGAGCAACTGTTCAAATTGCTATATTACCACCTAACAAAATATACAACAGAAAAAATAGAAAACTAAGTCAATTCTGCACTGGAATATAATACAAAAAGAAAGAAGGTAGAGAAAGGGAAGAATTTCCTTGGTGAGTTGTTCTGGCATATGTTTTTATTCCAGTTCAGAATGAAACCTTCAGATTTTCAACATTCTCTGAGAAATAAAATTCTTATTTTCTTCTAATGCATTTCTGAAGAAGAATCAAGAACCCTTTTTTTGTATGTCTGAAAGCTTAGTAATGCATACATAGAGATGCATCAAAACATAGATCTCTAACTCCTGTGTATCTGACATCCTCTCTCCTCCACAGAATGTATTTTCATCAATCCATAGCAAATGGCTCATGAAGAAAAAAGATTCTGTGATTATTTAGACTGATCTCCTCTTTAACTTCACCGGATTGACTCAATTTTGAAAACAGAAAAACAAAGCCAAAAACAAATAAACAAACCCAAAAAAACCCTTTGAAATAGTATTGGAATTTATACGCCTACAGTTACTAGAACTTTTTTCTGTTTTGGTCTTCCAGACTGGAGACTGTTTATACTCAAATTTGTAGTCCCTACACAGGGATTTTCACATCATAATCATATAATCTGTTAAAGTAATTAGTTTCACATTTTCTAGATTTATGCTGTCAGCTATGTTTTTCATTGTGTCAATTATTTTTGGGGTCTTTTCTTTCACTTTATTAGCTGGTTGCTGTAATGACATCTCCTGGACAGCTGTGAACTTGTACACTCCATTACAGAAACCAGTTCAAAGTGAAGCTGTCACAGTCTGACCTGATGTGAGATTCACATGAATGCCTCCTTTCCATCAGCCATATTTCTTTGCTAGGAGACAACAGTCCCTAAGCATGTGCAATATAGTGCTATTTTTGTCTTTGACTGACTTCATAATCCATTTATTGGAGAGACCTAAATGTCCAATTTAAGTCATATGTGTTGTATTGTTCAAGTTTAAAGTAACAGTTGAATATGCATTATTATTATTAAAATATAGGAATAAACTTTTTTTTAAAACTGTAGCCTTAGCCTACTGCTTCAGACAAAGTCATTTTAGGAATTGCTTTTGACAACAATGGAACCTGGCAGATCAATGGTATTTTCAAATTGCTTCAGAAATGGGAACTTTTGCTTATTATAATTAATGAATAATTGTTACAAATAAAAGGAAATTCCTGAAATCTTCACCTCTAAAAATGTCTCCTTTTTAGTGTAATAAAATATAAAACAATTGTCTTTTTCATTGCATATTTTAATTTCTAGTAACATATTGATTACTCATGCATATTCATTGAAAAGTTTATGTAAAGTCATTTATATTAGGAATGACAAAGAAGCAAATGTTAACTTATCTACAGAACATTGATCTTCTGTCCTAATAGTTTATCTTCTGAAATTGAAACTTAATATGCCACAGATTAATTAAGCCATACCAGCAGAAATAATTCCCGCATCTACACAATGAACACATATTCTCTAAGCACCACTTTGAACACAATCTTAGGTGCAGAAATGTCAGACTGATCTGCCTACTTTACAGTCTTGTGTAAAATGGCTGTTAAACTGGATGTAAGTGTGAGATTATCCAATAAAGTTCCACACATCCACAGAAGTATGTATTACTTCAAACATACAGATAAAATTAATTTTAAAATTATTTTGAGTAGAATTTTAGAGTATCATTATTTTTCCCTCAAACTGAGATCAACAAGACATTTTGCATATGAAGAGGTGTCATTGAGCACATTTTACCACAAATTCTGTGTAGCCCAGTGATATGCATCTCTTACTGACTCTGCAGTGCTTCTTCTCAGGAAGACACCTTTTTTATATCCTGAGTTACTCATCCATGCAAGGATTACATCCTTTGAAAGGAAATGTAGGGATAGGAATAAGAAAGGAGCCAACCCAGTAACCTCTACTATCTATCTGTTTCAAATATTGCAGGGCAGTTATCAGCCCCTCGTATAAACACAGCATAAAAACAGACACTGACACATAGCTCTCCACAACTCTGGCAAACCAGAGGAAGACAGTGAGAACACCCCATCTTTCCATCAGCATGTTCCAAGCTGATTGGACATGGACTGAAAACCTTACTGAGGCATTCCTGTACCTGTGCATCCAAGTATATGCTTTTCACAGGCCATCTTAACTCAGATATGGTGTGATGTGAACACCAGAGATAAGAGTTGGCTGGTATCAAATACTTGCATATTTATATACTTGCATGTATATAGAAATCTTGCATGTACACACATATATATAGCATAGCACATATAAATTCCATGTATCTGTATATATGAATATAGACCAGTGGGTGTATGCATATATGTATGTGTACATATCAAACACCATGGTATCCATTAGTGCTTGGCTTGTGATAACTTCTAAAATATTCCTTTTTTTTTCAAACAGTAAAGTACTCATGTATGAGGCAATGGAGCTACCTGGAGATGTACAGCTTCAAAACACCACAGAATGTGGCCCAGAAAGAATATAAAAAATTGAGTGCCTTTTCTGATCTGATGCATCATTTTTCACAGCTATCCATAATAGTTTATTTTCTAGACTGTTATTTTATATATAGTATACATATACACACAAATATGTGTGTAAATTTCTGATGCAACATCATGTACCTTTAGTTTTTGTCAAAAGCACTGATGGATAAAGTTGATCCTGAGATACATGCTTTCAGGAAGCATATTGGAATAACTTTAAGAACATTTCTTCTGCTTTTACTAATAAAAGGAAAGATTAAACCACAAGTGTAATACTGTATTTTTGAATAAGGTAAGCTTGTTCTATCACGAATATGTCAATAATTCAAGGTAATCAGCAGGTACATTACAGAGGAAACTTTAAACCAACAAACTGTGTAAACAAAATAGTAATCAGAAGATTTAATGCATTTCTGATATACATTTAAGGCATTGACACTGGGCCACAGATGTACATGTGTTGTGTTTTATCTTGTTGAGATATGGCCTGTGAGAATGTATTATAGTATATCATCACCCATAACTACTAGGACCAGAAAAGGAAAAATTCCATCACACATTACTCCTGCAGATATATTAGAGAAACAAATTGTACTTGGAATTGAAAAGTCACAAGCTTATTCTGTCTTAATAAAATCCTGCCAAAAGGCTAAATGTAAAACTAGAAATACTTCTCAAATGCTGTTACTATATTATCATCTTTGACATCTCAGAGGCTGCTCAGGGGATCATCTAGATATCATTTCAGAGTTCTCACAATAGATCTGGGTTTTTTTTAACCTGTGTTTGATTTTATGTAGTCATTTTCAGATTACTGCACTTGAAATTTAGCATCTCCCTTACCAAAAGACAAAGGCTGTTTTATAACAAGACCTCTGACATTTTGCTCATCTCATGATACTATACACTTTTCAACATCATAGATACACCTTCAAAAGTTACTTTATCTTTTCCGAAGAAAGAGTCTGAAAGAAAGAGTCTGATTCATCTGAAGAATCTTAATAGATCTGTCTCTCTCCATAAGCAGTAATCTTTCCGGATTATGCATTATATTTCTCATCTCTTCTGGTTTTAATTCTGTACCTCTATCATTATATACATATATACATAAGAAGTTTAAAATATGATGATATTAAGACAACACCAATGTAAATAAAATGCATTACAGAAAAGTGCCTTTTGAAAGTTATCCCAAGGCGAGCAACCTTACATGCCAACCAGTAGAAATATTTATCCCATATTATTCTGCTTTAGCTAAATATAGGAAAGAACAAAAGAACACATAGGGTATGCTTACATTGCTGGTTTAATTAATCTGTTTCATTTTGAGAGCCTGCTCCATTGATGGGCAGTCCTAATAAACATAAAAAACTGTGAACCAAAGGGAAGAACCTGCCTTGGCAAATGTTTCTAGTTGTCCTAGATGTGAGGTATAGAGTGGAAAAGGGAAAGAAAAAATGTGATATGTTTTCTATAAGCATATAGAAGAATCCATCAGTTTAGTATCAACAATACTATACCAAATTAAAATTCCAAAAATAATCTCCATTAAGATGATAACTGGCATGATCATGTGGCAAAACAGATAACTGCTTTGAGTAGCACGTACAGAACGAGACCTATGGATAAATAGATGAAAATATTGATGAAGCAGGTACTAAAGAAGATCACTAATGAACTATGCAGCATGGGTTCTGTCAAACCATTCTTGGAAGATTTAGATGTGAGTAAAATGGATGTCAGCCACTTTCAGTTAACTTAGCAGGGAAGTGGGATCAGTTTCTGAAGCAGAAACAAAGATAATATGGGTATTATCTTTGCCTAATACAAGCAAACTTTTCAAGCTTGCAGGCAAGTCAAAGAAGCAACTTTTCAGTTGTCTGTACAAGAATCATTATCTGACAAGGATCATGAATCAAAAGCCACAGCTGATGGTCTGACATCTATTCTATTAGCATTCTATTAACCATTTGAGTTTAATAGAAAAGATTCTAAACTGTGGATGTTCATAAGTGGACATTATCCGGCTGTGAAGCAACATATAAGTAAGTGATTGGGATAGTGGGCTAAAGATGACAATTCCTTTTTTTTTTCACCCAGAAGACTTCTTCAATCAGAGCCTCCCTGACACTCGAGTAGCAGCATCGAGAACTGAGTTTAGTATCTGAAGATTCAAATAGGTCTCTAGATAGATTTAAATATCTGGGCCTCAGTGAGCAAAATAATATTTCCAGTAAAACTTTCTTAGACAAGGACAGAAAGACAAACTCCTTTGCCCAAAAGGCAACGCACGTCCAGATGAGGTCTGACGTGTCCCAGCAATAATCAGTACAACATGGTGTAAAGCCAAGTAAACTGACCCAGGAAGAAACAAGCATAGAATAAAAATTAGAGGTCTAGATTCTGCAAAATAGTATTAAATATTAAACAGAAGATGATATATCTCTTGTAAGTTTTCTCTTATGAAACATTATTCCTAACTCCTATTATTCTATGAATAATACTTTTTTATCTCTGAAATTGTTCATAAAATAATTCTCTGGGTTCTTAACCTCAATGAGATCTTAAAGCAGATAATTATTCATTGTATAAAATAGTTGAATTGTTGCATTTTGGTGCCAGCTTCTAGCGTCTTGTTTTTATATTATGAAAAAGAGTCAGAGGTGGTCATTCTGTTTTCACTACATCAAAGAATCAGATCTGCTAAAGTTGGAAGGGATCTCAGGAGTTCATGACATGGGCAAATCTATTCTGATGCTCAGCCATCCTCACAGTAAATTTTTTCCTTATATTCAGAACCTAGTGTTTTACTTTGTGCCCATTGTCTCTTGTCTGGTCACTGGCCTCCATGAGAGTCTGGCTTCATTATCTTGACATTCTTCCTTCCGATACTTATACACATCAATCAGATCTTCCCTCAGTCTTCTTCCGCAAGCTGAACAGGCCCAGCTCTCTCAGCCTTCCTCATCGGGGAGATGCTCCGATGAGGAGCATAAGGCTCCAACCAATAACAATAAGGCTCCAACCCCAACAACGGATATTGAGTCCTTTTAAAATATTAGTAATATTTTGCTGGACCTGTTCTAACATGTTCATTGGACATTGGACTTCCCTTTGTTGAATTTCATTAGGTTCATCTATGAACATTTCTGCAGCTTGTCAAAGTCTGTCAAAATGGCCGCACAGTCAGCTGGTGCACCAGCCATTCTTCCATATTTTGTATCAGCAAATTCACTGAGGCTTCACTCTGTATCTTCATCCAGGTCATTTGTGATTAAGTTGAACAGGATTGGACCCTGTGCTGACAGCTGGGGTATGCTGCTAAGGCATACCTAACAGGCCACCTACTAGACTTTGCACCCTTGACTACATCCCTTTGAGCTCAGCCATTTAGCCAACTCTCAGTCCACTTCATTGTCTATTCATCTAATCCTCATTGTTTTAGCTTCCTTTCAGGAGAAAGTGTCAAGTCTTCCTGAAGTCAAGGTAAACAAATACACTGTTCTCTCCTCACACATGAGGAGTAGCTCATCCTTCTCATTTTGCTCCATCCAAGGCTTAAAATGAGGCTTAAGTTCTGGCACCTTCTTGCCCTTTTTGAAGACTGGATTGACATCCACTTTCTTAATTACTATGACCTTTCAAAAATGATTGGAAGTGCCCTTGCAATGACATCAGACAGCTCCCTCAGCTCAGTCATATATTTATTATGATTCCTTTTATGTATCTTCTTTAAAATTCTTATCTTATATGAAATTTAGCATGGCTCTAGAATTGTACAAGCCTATTTCATCAAAAGCAATGTTATAGCACATACCTTTCCCAGTAGCAAATTGTTTTTATCCTCATCCATTTCTTCATGTTTTCTTTTGGAGGCTACTGGAATGAAAGTATTCTGGAATGATTAGCATGCTTATTTAGGGCATGATTTCTTCTTTTTATTTCTCACAAGAGGAGACATTTTTCTAAAAATAATTTGGTTCAGCTACTGCTGAGCTTTATAACAGCTCACAGATAGTCTACGTCAGAAGACCTTCAGGTCTCCCCCACAGTAAGTGTTCCAGGTGTCATTATCTAGCGATTAACCATTTCTATCTTTGTTTCAGAGTTTCAGACTACAAAAATAAAACAGCAGATTTCTATTTACTGTTTATAGGTTCCTCTGCACAACTCTTTTTTTATATCTGTACTCAACACTAGGCTTAGCTAACCAGGAATCTTGAAATAATAAAGCAGCAACATGTGACTTCAGCTGTGATGAAAGTCAGCAACTGCTGTGCGAGATACAAGAATGCATCACAAAGAATGGCATTCTTGTTTTTAAGGCATCCAAATGAGACAAAGAAGAAAGTGAGTTTCATACTCACTTTATGTGTCAGTCCCTTATAGTTTAAAATTCATTATTGTTATGAGTCTGTGGTAAATGAATGAAAAGCAAATTGATCATTAAATGGTGTGATAAACATATCAACAAGACATACAGGTACCAGGAACTTTCTACCTGCTAAATCTATCAGCCTTATAAGAAACAAGCTTAAAATGTGCACCTGCAGACCCCACTAAATCGTTTGGATTGCACACTTTATTGTAGGTCAGGGCAGTTAATCACCAGAAAGCCCTAGGGCAGCCACATACAGCCTTATTTATGGGTAAATCAAGAAACTGAAAAACTGAACTATGCCTGATTAGCTGCACTAATATGCTACTTGTG